>VXCM01001974.1:9197-105817 GCA_014773175.1 Lucifuga dentata
CCCCCCCCCCCCTCCCTCTCTGTCTGATGGTGTGTTTTATCCCAGACTGCTGGGGAATCAGCCCAGTTTGTCTGTAATCTTGGGGCCCAGCCATGTGTGGCATCAGTTGGATGTGAGTGGCTGCTGAGATAGAGGAACATATGACGTTGTGGTTCTCTTCACTTCCTGTAAAATTATGCTTCACAGAAACAGCTACATGTGAAACGCAGAGAACTGTCCTACACTTTTTCAGCAGAGTGAGAAAATGAATGGCTTCTTGGCCACTCATGAAGACTTCTCTCCAGTGAATGAAACAGCTTTACAGGTAAGCTTTGTGGTTTTTTGCTCATTCAACTGCTTTTTCTCGTGGAGTTGATTTTGCACATTTTGTCTTCACAGCCACCATCACCAGGCCTGCTCCACGTTAGTAATTATCTAACAAAGAACGAGCAACTACTGCAACTTCCATTAGTTCTGTGACTTCTATACTATACAGTACATATACTATATAGTATATGCTATACAACTATTATAAATACACTGCTAAATAAACTGCTGGTCGTACTGCTGCCATACTTGAGATATTAATACTGTAGCTGTTAGAACTGCAGCTGCTCAAAATGGAACAGAACATCCTAAATGTAAAACTTACAGCTAAGGCCTTACATTTTAATTTACTTCATGCACAACTGCAAAATACAGATTTTGAGAGAAATAAGACTTTAAAGTAGCTAAAGATGAACAAATTGTGTTGCCTATAAATATGAAAAAGTCATTAACAGGTCAAAAAAGTTAAGAGTAGAAATTTTGGCATTTGTGGCTTTATTTTTTACTGTTAGATGTAAGTAGAAATCCAATTTTGCAGCCAAGTACGTCTTTATTTTGTACTAAAATAGTATGTTTTCAATTTACTTGTTTGTTTCCTCCTGTTTAATACTTGTAATTCATTTTCGGAAATTTTACTCTTGTAGGCCTGAGACCCAACAGGCAGAAGACTGCCATGGACCCCCTTTCTGACAGTGGATTGCAGCTCAGCCCAGTGAGAGACTTTGAACAGACACTGGAGATCAGAGCAGAGAAACACGAACACCTGCGAGGACGCAACAACGTGACTTCGTGTCGGAGCCCTACGAGAGAGTTTGACACAAAACTGATAAAGAATGAGCTAAAGGAAAAGAGGCATCTGGAGTTTCTGAGGCGGAGATCCGTAAGCCCAGACTGGAGTGGTTTGAAGTCAGGGAAGGTTACCAACCGTTCTTCAAGGAAAAAATACTCAACAAAGAAGTTTTCTGTGAAACATTATGGTTCAAACACCAACTCAGACATGCTGCATACAAATATTCATAATACCATCAGTAACGGACACCCAGTGATGATATTAAGTCCAAACAGCAGCAAAACTGATGATCCAAACACCAGTAAATGGGTATAAACTATATAATTTGAACTATGACTTGGATAATTCCAGCAATTCCAGCTATACAGAAATAGATCATTGATCCTGTATTGATCCTGCTTTTCTCTCCTCTCATTTCTTCAGGCTTCATTTTGGTCAGAACAGGTAACACAGATGACAAAAGGGAAACGCCAAGTAGGTTCATCTAACTCCATATCAGTCATGAAGGAATCAAACCAGCACAGGGTGAAAAGTACAGATGAAAGAGAGAAGAGTGTAAAAGGTAAAAATATTTCTGTTTTCATAAAGTTTTGACTTTTTTTTAAAATTTACACTAATACTGCAGTTTTCTCTTGCAAAGCTCAAAAGACAAGCACGAAAACTTTCAGCCACATCGAAAAGTTTCACCAAAGTCAAAAATTCTCTCTCCAAACTGAAAATATGATGCGGAAAAAGATACTGCAAGAGGCCAGTGTGCAGACAGAGTAAGTCTGACATCAGTTATTCAGTTTTACACCACAATCTGTTTTATATTCCTATGATAAAACACTTTTCTCCTGCAGGTGTGGCTTTATCAACGTCAAGGAGTCAGTAAGTTTCAATCTGTTGTTTTATTCATGATGGTTGTTCATCTAATTGGCTCCTGTTGATGACGAAGAGCATGTGTTTATTGCAACTTTTCAAAGACTGCACACATCTAATTATCTGTCTTTTCTCTTTCAAATAACAGGATATTCAACGACTGGCTGAATATCTGCAGGTAAACCAACAAAATCCATTTTGATCATGATTTTGGGTATTCTTGTTTACTGATGTTTATGTATGTATATTTTGAAGCTACTACAAACACCATCATTATTTCAGCCAATACATGAGATGAGAAGAGAAGTTGCATTTGATAAAGAATATTTACGGCCTGTACTTCTTCTACAACGCTTGCTTTGACAGTCAGATAAACACCTTTACCCACAAACGAGGACACGGTCTTGCAAACCAAAGATTTATTTCAAAAGGGTGAAACTATACAAATAGAAAACACAAAATACGCCACACATCAGCAAGTCATTCATTAACATTAATAGCCTAGCATGTCATATTAACTGCAGCTTATCTTACAAAGTCATTGTCATCAATAACATCAAAACAAGGTATCATAAGATAAAGTTAAACAATACATACAGACGATGCTGCCGTAAGGCGAAGGATGAGATGAATATTTGTAACATTCCTCGTCTGAAGAATTAAAAAGAGAGAAGGAAAAGTAATATATCCAATCATTAATCCATCATTTTCGAATATGCAAGTCTTCTCACTATCCAACCCATCTGACAGTTGTCAACAGTAAACAGTTACCTGAACACTTCTTTCCTTGGCTTGTTTCCTTGGTAACTTCACCAGCAGTTCACAGCACATTCATTCTAATGATATTGATAATAATACAAGCACACAAGCATTTACAAATTCACGGACTCTGCACAGAGTTTAAGCTGAACAGCACACTGCCTTTACATTTCATTAAGGCGTGTGCATGCTATAGCGTTTTGTGTTTTGTGGTCTGTTTTGTGTCAGGAGGCTCTGTGGAGAGAGGAGGTGGTAAAGAAGAAGCTGGTTGCCCTTCAGGAGAGCGCTTCCACCCTCACTAATTCCTCCAACAAAATATGGATGGTAAGATCCTCTTCCTCTCACCTGTGCTGTTTGACAGTGGTTAGCATTACCAAATAGCAAAACACATTTCTCTTTTCAAAGCTCATGTTGTGGCTGTTCTACTGCAGTCCTTTACTTTTGCTGAGTGTCAGCAGTGAAAAGCGTTCCTCTGTCAGCCTTTAGCCTCAGGAAGCCTCTGCAGCCTGTGGTTTGGAGCTTCCTGCCTAGGAAGAGTGTAAGCTGTCACTCTCATACAGGAAGGGTGTATCAGTCAGTGTGTATAATGAAGGTGCTATGCATCCTCATTAGTTTTTCTTTGGCTTCTCTTTTGGCTACTGATGAATGAAGAGGAAATATTAGCATTTCCTCTTTTACAGGAGTTCAGATTTAAATAAATGAAGACTCAGAGGTTTGTTTAGTTCACATTCGTCTTCTTATTAAACCAGTTTGTCATACAGTGTGTGTTATTATCAGCAAATGGCCTTTTAGAGTTAATAACAGTATTGTTTTACAGCTTATAGACTCACTGATGCTGCAAGTTCCTCTTACGCACCAGAGAGTGCAGGCATACGTTGTCACAGATTCTGGTGTATCAACCATTACATTTTCCGCTACAGGTTGCAGCGTGATCAGCCAGTCATTTCCTTTATAACCCACACAGGCTCGCTGCAGTGAGGACCTGCTAAGAAACAAGATCAAGGCTCTGGAGGCGCAGCTGCAAGTCTGTCTGCAGGTAAGAACAGCAGCAGTCTGCAGCTTTAGGCATCACGCTTTGTCTTCGGGGTGACATTATTGTCATAGAAAAAATAAGTGAGCGTTCCTTAACATTACAGTGGATTACAGTGGATCTGCTTCTTTCAGCATTTATAGGTGTAATCACATGATGTTTTGATTTTATAGAAATTTCCTAAGGATGGAGTGAAGAAGCTGGTGCTGCAGATGGAGAAGCAGAAGATGGTGTATGAGGAGAAAGCTCTGGTCGCCCTGCAGAAAGCCACGCAGGAGAAAACTGAGGCGCTCAACAAGGCCGAGACGCTGCAGGTTAAACCTCAAGCTTGAACTCATAGAGAAACAAACACGACCTTTTTATTTGAGCAAAGAGAAAGACATGACATCATTATCACTGATTTCATTGGCTGATACACAGGTGTTCTATTGATGCTGCAGCTGAAATATGAGATTTCATGATCCACGTTTGCCACCAGGAAGCGCTCATCACAGCAAAGGCCGAGGCGTTGAGGTGGCAGAGTCTTTATGAGGAGCTGAAGCTGAACTCGAGACAACTGAAGGAGAGCCACAACCTCTATAAAGAACAGCTGCAGCAGCTGCACAGCCAACTGGAGGTGCTGGGATAAGACACGATCATGATATGGTGGGTGGATGTTCAGGTATTTCAGTCTAATTGGTTCTGAGTGTATGTGCTGTGTGTGTGTGTGTGTGTGTCCTGTGCAGCAATCCAGAGCCAGAGAGGCAGAACTGAAGGAGGAGGTGATGTCATTAAAACAAGAGAAGACAGAGCTGGAGTACAACATTGATCTGCTGGAGGAGGACAACCAGACTTTAAGAGAGGACATCCAGCACCTTACAGGTCAGATAAAGCAACGTAGATATGACAACACAGACCATTTATTTAAACTAAGAGAACTGAACGTGTCTGTCTTTCTAGATGGCAGCACAGAGATCCAGGACTTCGTGGTCCAGGTGTGTCCGGACTCAGAGGAAGAAGAGCCACAGCAGACCGTGAAGAGAGACTCCGGGGTGGAGGAGCAGCTCCGTCACACTCAAGACAAACTCCGGCTCAAAGAGAAAGAGGTACAGAGCTAACACATTTCTCACCTTCAACTTCAGAGCACCACAAATGTAGCTTCTTCATCAGTGCTTTGTGTGTGTGTGCGTGTGTGTGTGCGTGTTTGTGTGTGTGTGTGTGTGTCCACATAGTGTGAGGAGCTGCAGATTGAGCTTCATACCATGGAGCAGGAGTGTCAGTCCAGTCAGGCCCGGCTGACGCAGTGCAGGGACGAGCTCCGGCAACTCAGCCACCACCGCAGGAGACGGGTTAGCAGNGTGTGTGTGTGTGTGTGTGTGTGTGTGTGTGTGTGTGTGTGTGTGTGTGTGTGTGTTTAAGGGAATGTGAGACAGAGGTAGTCCCTTAATGTCTTTACTACAAGTCAGATATCCTCATTTGCCCTTACATTGCAACAATTACGTATTGTTTAATGATTCCTGCACCTTTATGCAGTTTGCACTTTGTTGTATTTTGTTATAAAATCACACAAAAAGAGTGATAAACGTGAATTCCTGCTCATATGCAGATCAGGAAACACTTAGGCATTTTCCCCTCTGTTTAGACGCTGTGTGGCTCCTGGTGGAGAGTGTGTGTGTTCATCATTCTTCTGGCCGTGGTTGGGGTTGCCATGTTGTGGCGCTGGCATCCGCCTTTCAAGGAGCAGGTGGAAGATGTTTACTCAGACATAGAGACGCGTGTCGAAGACTATCTCATGGAAATGTCCTGTTCTCAACACTCTGGGTGTTTTAGACCAATATGATTACATTTCTATTCAGGACTGTTAATTTTTTTTTTACAGTAAAGTGTTTATGTTTTCAAACATTTTTTAGCATGTAGATTATTTGTGTTTTTGTATTTTAAACTGATACATATGTGAATTTTAGAAGTTGACGTAATTCATACTTGGAACTAAACTAACATGTGTGTGATGTCATGTGTGAGATAATAGTGTGTTAACGTGCGTAGTTGTACTGCAGTTCAAATACAAGTAAACAAGTGAAAACATACAATGAAAGTTGCTTGTTAGACTTTGTACTTAAATGAAAACATGCAAAAAATCATCAGCCCATGTACTGTAAATGAATGCAAGGAGCGAGTAAAATGAAGATAAATCATCCAGGAAACCATTTTACATGCTGGACTAGGTAGTGTTAAAACCAAAATAGGTGCTGATGAAGTCAGTTTTTATCCAACTCTGTCATTTCATGTTGTTAGTAATAAAAATATTCTGACTAACAAATGACTAATTGTCTAATTCTCATAACAAATTAATTCTAAAGGGGACATATTGTGTTTTTTTGTTATTTTCCCTCATTTGTCATGATGTAATATAGTATTGAGTATGTGTTAAACAACATCAGCTCCTGAGGCTGATTCCTGTAGAAATGCATCCAGTCAGACAAAGCCATAAGTGCTGAAAGGCCCTGAAAACTTTGTTTCTGATTGGTCTTTCACTTCTGTAACATGTTACGTTCAACATGTAACTCACCTGGCTAAACACTCGAATTTGTAATCAGCAAGTGTGAAGCTAGTGAGTGAATGTTTGGCCATCATCTGTGATTCATAATCCGTGAGACTTGTCAGCTCAGAACCAGCTCAACTGGCCAATCAGAACAGAGCTAGATATTGGGGAGGGAGCTATAAAGAGACAGTATCTAAAATGAGCTGGTTTCACTCAGTGTGCACAGTGGCGCTGCAGCAAAAGAGATTGTGTGAACAATTACCTGTCTCTGAAGAGTTTAAAATAATAATGTAATGAAAAGAAATCACATTTTGTCTGCAAACCTAATATATCTAAAGCATTAAAGGACCATACTGGCCATTTTGCATGTTTGAGCCTAATCAATTTTCATACACGTAACGTTACTGACAATCATTTCTCAAAGCATACTACTGGAATGGTGAATTANTTTCATACACGTAACGTTACTGACAATCATTTCTCAAAGCATACTACTGGAATGGTGAATTAAAAAATTGTTTTCCCTACCTTCCAGACCGCTGTTGATTTCAGTTCATTCTGTTATGCTATTGAAATCAACTTGTTGTACTTGAAGCGTTCTGGGGATAGGTATCTATTATCGTGAACAAGATGTATATTCAGGTGTTTTTTTTTTTAAAGAAGTTATGTAATTTTAGCATTTAAGCACAATAAAAAGCACAGAGTGAATGTATGTCTCCACTGGGGAATATAGTCCCAAAAGAAAACCTGTGTTTATCAAAAAATTTAAACAACTATGACTTAATAAGGTTGCGTAACTATTAGCAGGCAAAACATCCATTTTTAAGGTGGGTGTATCGCTTGAATATTTGATTTTGAAGGATTAAGAGATTTTGCAAAATAATCAGGAAAGCTGAAATATGGTTTTATCCTTTGGGAAATGATAGTCAGTAACGTAACATGTATGAAAATTTAATAAATTAGGCTCAAACATGTAAAATGGCCAGTATGGTCCTTTAAACATATATAATTCCTAGAATAATCCTGAATAATCGTAGCATCTGAACATGGTGTTCTTGGTCATAAGTCATAACAATAACAACAAATATGAAGATTTATAAAAGTAATTCTTTAAAATGAAAAATTTTTCTGAGGTAATAATTAAATGTATGCCAATGATTTTGAGAATGTTACTGTTTTTTTTTTTTCTGACAATTTTAAAGCTTCATACTGGCATCACAGACCATAAAACTCTTCCACTGGACCACACTGACGTATTGACTCTTTGTGGTAATTGCTAGCTGCTCTTTCTATGAAACACGGTGAATTCTACACAGAGTCCATGACACATGGTAGCATCTATTGTCTGATCACACTCAAACTTAGAAACAAAACATTTGCAGCTGATTTCTCTGAGTGGGATGCAGCCATTGTTCATGGTATTCATTGGTTTAAACTGTTCCAGATAAAGCTCCATTCTCAGCGGGCACTGACACAGCAGATCCACCACACTGCCAGGTTTACCTGTATGTTCCCCAAATAGACCATTCAAGAGATGGATCTTTGCTGGACTGAGGTCATTCTTCCTGTGAAACTGGCGCTGAAGGTAAGAGGTCAGAATCGGCAGGTTCATGTGAATGAAGAGGGGTTTGGTACTTTATAACATGAAAAAGGGGATCTTGCCACCAAACTGTCTTTTCCTTACAGAGCGACGATCCTCTGCAAGATGAGGGATGCACTTCTGCTATTTGCTGTGGGGATGTGTTTGTCGAACGTGGCACTTTCCCTGAAAATCTGTGCTTTCAATATTCAGAGCTTTGGTGAAGCGAAGGCAAACAACAAGAAGGTTATGGGGATTCTTCTGCAGGTATTCTTCTCTGGGTGCATATGGTGAGGTTTAACCACAGCTATGAAACATCCACACAAACGCAAAGAGTTGATGTGTCTTTACCTTTTATTCCCAAGATCCTTTCTAGGTGCGACTTGTGTCTCGTTCAGGAGGTCCGAGACTCTAAAGGAGAAGCCATCCAAACTTTAGTTAAGGATCTTAACAGGTACAGGAAGCTTGAAAATATGAAAAGACCTGTCAGAGAACTGATTGAACTGAACTGAATCAGCTTTGCTCTTATGACAGTTTTGATGAATCCAACTCCTATTCGTATGTGGAAAGCGAGAGACTGGGGAGGAAGACTTACAAAGAGCAGTATGTCTACATCTACAAGTAATTATCAGATATCACCCATTACCCTAAATATTCAGTTCAGCGTATCATCATTTTCCTCTTTTCCTCTAAATATCTCCAGAGACAATGTGCTGAAGGTCAGAGAGCATTATCAGTATTCTAAACTAGAAGGAGAAGCCAATGACACCGACATTTTCTCCAGAGAGCCTTTCATCGTCCGCTTTCACTCCCCTACCACATGTAAGATGGAATATGCAGCATTTTGGGGATTTTAGCAAAGAAAAATGAGAGTTATTCAAGATATGTCTTCTTTTTCAGTGGTGAAGGATTTTGTCCTGATTGGCCAGCACACCTCTCCCAAAACAGCCATGAAGGAGATGGATGAACTGTACACTGTCTTCAAAGGAATCTACAAGAAGTGAAAGACTGAAGTGGGTTTTCTCTGCCATGTTTCATGAAATCTGAGTGATTTTTTTTTTTTTTACCTGCTGTCCCTTGTTTTGTTTTTTTTAACTTCCTTTCATTTGCCCAGAATGTGGTGATCTTAGGGGACCTCAGTGCTGGCTGCAGCTACGTCACCATCAAAGGCTGGAAAGCTGTTCGTCTGAGAAGTGACCCCAAATTTCGCTGGTTAATTGGAGATGAGCAGGATACTACAGTCCGTCAGAAGACGCACTGTGCTTACGACAGGTCAGTGATTTTATAAGAAACAGTGAAAGACATTCTATTCCTGTGTAGTCAGAATTTAAGCTGAAATCAATCAATTACTCAAGCAACACAAAATTCAGTGACAATTTTGTCATTTAAGTCCATTTCAGTAAAATATGATGAACATTTTTTCTTGTTACAGGTTCTTAAAGGACCATACCTGTGGTTTTGTTATGTTATCTGTATTTTAATCTGGGCCCTGCGAGATTATCATGGGATCTTGCATTTTTTTAACAGCTTAATTGAAAAAAAAAAGATTGATAAATTGATAAGTAAACGTACATCCCTAAAATGTCATTGCAGTAGCACAGGGTAGATTTTAACAACCTCTTTTTTTAATCATCATATTCACATTGTGCACATGATGTTATGATCATGATAACTGCCTTTTGCTGCTGACGTTCATCATGTCAGACTAACTTTGACTTCCACGTATTCATGCTGTAACAGGATCGTTGTCCACGGACGTGAGATTATTTCCAGTATAGTTCCAGATTCAGCTCAGCCTTTCAACTTTAAAGAGAAGCTCCATCTCACTGAGGAGGAGGTAAACTCCTCATATAATTTATGTGCTGCTCATATGCAAATCACACATGTTTGATTTGATATTTATTGACCACAAGCATGATACGATGTGATACGATTTACTTTATTGTCCCTGTGGGGAAATTTGTCTTGGACTCAAATGCTGCACACGTACAGTATAATCACCTCTTGTAGTAAATCACACCCCTAAGTTGCACATTACACATATTGCACATATATACACAACCAGTGATAAAAGAAAAAGTGATAAGAGCATCATGAAGCCATTGTACAACCCCACAGCTTCAATCAATATTGTTTCAAATTTTAATTGAGGTAAGCACAAATGAATTTTTAAAACAGTTGAGTTTGCATAGGGGTACTCTATATCATCTGCCAGAGGGTAAGAACTCATACTCAGTGTGGAGAATATGAGATGGGTCAGACAATATTTTCTGTGCATGCCTGAGAACAGACTGATCATATATTGACTGGAGGGACTGATGTTCAGTCCACCCCATGACCTTCATGGCAGTCTGTACCAGACAAGCAAGCTTGGATTTTAACTGTACAGAGAGATTGCCTTACCATGCTGACATCTCATACCTGATTATGCTCTCTAATACAGCCTGATAGAATAATCCTCTGGTTCACCCCATGCACCCTGAGTCTGAGTAATAAATATAGTCTCTAGTGTAACCGAAAACACAAACTTTCAACATGGGCCTTCCAGCTAAAGGTGTTATCCAACTGAACACAAGGTTTGTAGGAGACCTGATTGATTGGTTCATGGATAACCACTGAGCTATGATCCCCCATTGACCTAGAGTCCAGAACCATCTCCTCAGTTTTCTTCATTTTTATAACGAGATGGTTGGAATCGCACCACTGCACAAAACTCTGTATTTCAGAATGAAATATGAATATAAATATATTAACATTGTTGTTTTGATGGTCTTTAGGCTCTTGAGGTGAGTGATCATTTTCCAGTAGAAGTTGACCTGAAACCCAACCACCGCTACCTCCTCCGCCATGAGCTGTAGACCGTTCAGACAATCATCTAACAAATCCTGACTTTATGATTTTAAATGTGGTTTTGCTGTATTTTTAATTACCCCATGGATGATTTACTTGGAATTTTAAACTGATTCTAACTCATCATGGTGATTAAACAGACATCTTAGACACCAATAAACATCAGCTGTTTCAGCAAAAAGGAAATGGAGTGTTTGACTGCTGGAGTTCATGTTGTGCATCTGAAACCAAAACCACATCAAAGCTGACATAATTTCGCAGTCTGCAGAAGGTACGTCTCAGCTCCAACAAAAACACAAAGAATTACTTTTGCAATTTTGCTTTTAGAGCAATTTTTTGATCAAATTATGTTTTTACCCAAAGCTCATATTTTGTAGTCATTTATTGATTCTATTTAACCAGATCTATTACATGAAACATGAGATTCATGCACCTCCTATTTGACAGGAAACCATTTGCAACGATGACAGACATGAGACTTTCTTCGTGCTCCCTTCCTTTCTGAGAGAGAAGAAAGTCTTTTGCAATGCGTTAATATTTGTCTTGATAAAACATTTATTATATTGACTTCTTTCCCCTTTGTATGTATGTAAGATGGAACAAAGCTTTGCTGATCTACTCAGTGGTGCATTTTCAGGTAAGAAAGACATCTTATATTCTTTATATAGGCTTAAACTTTGCTGTATTGTTGTTTTTGAACAGTTTAAGAAATTATTTCATTTGCAAATGATGATGTTACAGAAACTTCACTCCCATCATTCCGTGATGGAGATTTGGACTTTGTGAATCTAAGTTTTGATGAAAAGTTTGAAGAAGACAAAACAGGCAGTTCTCATAAAAACATACCAATACCAACAAAGGAAGATGAGGTTCTGCACCAGGAAGCAACAGGTCAAAACACAGTTTTGTGCAGCTTGGAATCTGTAACTGTGGCTGAAAATGATGATGAACAGCGATTTGATGATAAAAATAATGAAGAAGACTTCCTTAGTACAGGGGTCAGTGTCATGATCAAAGACAAAACATCAGAGGAGGATCACAAAAGTTCAGATGGAGATCCTGAAGAGGAAGGTTTTGTCTCAGATGATGAGGATGAGGAAGAAGATATGAGAAGAGGAGATAAACCAGGGGATTGGCTGATGTCTGTGCATTGCAGTGAGGACGTCTGGGATGGTAATAAAGAGGACAAGATCTTTACTGAGGGACAACCTCTGGCCCTGCAGGGTCAAGCTAGAAATGAGGTGCAAGTTGAGAGTGAGAGCGATGAGGAGTTGTCTTATTTTGGGAGATTCCTTAAAGGTGGCAGTGAGATGATGATAAAAGCTGAAGGGAATGAAGATGGAGATCAACAGAGAGAAGAAGAAAGGCAAGGAGACTCCACTGATTCTGAGTGTGAAGACATGAACATTGAAAAGAATGAAGAGGAAGGAGAGAATTTACTTGCTCAGAACTTTACTCAGGAGGACGAAGGTCTTGACAGAGACAAGCCTGTCAAAAGTACTTTTGAGTTTCCTGAACTATCCATGCAAAATCTGCAGGATCTTATTGCTGAAGTTAATAGTGAAAAATATGACAAAATGAAAGATTTCTCAGGGGAGGAGCACCAAGAGGCAGGTGAGAGCTTTGCAGATTATCCATCAGACCTTTCTTCATGTGAATATATGGAAGATGGAGGAAAGGATCAAGAATCAGATGGGCAAAAAAGTGTTGAAAACCCTGAGGAGGAGGAGGAGGAGGAGGAGGAGGAGGCAGATGGTGCAGAGAGCAGAGAGACAAATACTGATAAAAAGATCATGGGCTGGGACTTTGAAACCGAAGAAACTGATAACAGAGGAAAACCTGAGATGGTTGAGCATATTTTGGGAAGTGCAGTTGCGAAAGGGTGTGATGAAGAAAAAGATGACATCAACTCATACAGCTCCAGTGATGACGAGATCCAAATGAGGAGGAGCGACGAGGAGGAATTCTCAGACAACATGTGTTTTCAGAATACTGATAGCAGCATGCAACTGGATGATCCTCAACATTTCAGGGGAAGCAGAGCAGCATTTTCTGAGTGGAGCATCTCTGATGATCTTAATAACAGAAATAATGAAATCAGAGTGGATTCGGCAGCTTTCAGCATCTTTTGGGGCACAGACGTCTTAAAGACCGAGGACTTTTCCTCTGACGTATTTAACAAAGAAGCAGGAACTTCTCCTGCAGATGTGGCTCAAGGGTCTGAGATGTGTACAAACAGCTATTCAGTAATACACCATGAAGATGTCAAAACCACGAGAGCTTCTGCGCAGGGATCAGTGGACAACAGCTTCTTTTTCAACACTGAACTGGAGAGCTCTGGGATCAATGAGCTGGGACAACTGGGAGATGACGAGTACGAAGAGGAAAGGAACTGGGAGCTGGAGCAGGAGCGAATCGAGGCCTTCTATAAGTTTTACAATGACAGCGATGGGGAGAACGGCAGAGAAGGTGAGAATAGAGGAGAATACAGTATAATATTCATGAAAAAATACAATATGTTCATGAGGTTCTATTCTAGTGGATCCATTCCATATTTTCATGCATTTTTATAGAGAGGAAGATAAAAGTCCAGTTTTGTACTGATCCACTGTCTCAAGTCATTCAATATGACACTGACAGGTAAGCAGACTTTCCAGCATCCAGGAGATCAGCTGACATTTTCATTCAGTTAAAAACTCCAACCTGAGCTGTGACGAAACACTACAAATGTGTGTGTTCTCTCCATCCTTTCTCAGTAGTGACAGAGAGTCACTCAACAGTTCCACAGATGGGGAGGAGGACCTGAGCGCTGCAGAGACATCTGAGGTATGAATCTCATCGTGTGCATATGGACACATACTGTATGTACACACATAGAAACATACTAAGGCTGCAAATAAGTTCTGTGCATTATAGATAAATTTTTCAAATGTATCATTTAGTTGATAAATATCAATAAAAGGTGACAAATGGCTGTTGTCATCAATCCCCAAAGTCCAAAATTATGTTTTAAAAATGTTTTTGACTATCTTAACATTGAAGAAGCATGATGGGGTTCAATTTAAAGTGATATGAAACTAAAAAAAACAACAAATCCTTATTTTTGATAAATGAATACATGTTTGCAGTATGTATTTTACATCAGGGTGTCTGTCCCTTGCATTTACTTTCCCGTTGAATCTGATTGCAGCCCTAGAAGAAGAAAATAAGAAACTGGGCTGCACTCAGGGAATATTTTTATTAACAATTAATATATTCATTAATTTTTCAAGCAATTGATTAATTGTTGAGTATATCAAATGTATAAAAAGGTGACAAAGGCAGTCACAGGTCCCAGAATCCAAAGTGATATCTTATTTTTTCTCAACTTTTAAAAATTATGATTGAATCCAGTTTACAGTTATATTAAACAGGGAAAACCAGCAACTCCTTATACAGTATCTGAGAAGCTGGAACCAGTTAATGTTTAACCTTTTCACTTGATGAATGACTCAAATGATTTATCCATTACTTAAATTATTGGAATCTTTTTTAATGTTGATCACACATAAACATAGATACACTACAGGGTTTGATTACTTTATTTGCCTTTTTCAGGAGCTGAGGCAGCCTGAAAGTCTGAAATCATCATCAGCTCTTGATTCCCCAAAAATGCAGCTGTCAGAGGACGTGCTGGACCTCTGCAACACACAGCTCTGCACCAGAAAACACAAGGTGATCCCTGCCGCTCATAAATAACCTTCATGTTTCAGCCATTAAAGATCAACTTAACCGCTCTATTTTAAGTTCAACTTCAAAGTTTTATTTGTCACATGTGCATGTAATACAGTGAAATGATGAGTGGCAGATTCACACTCAGGACTGTGTTACAGTAACCCAATATAATATGGAATAAAAAGTAGAATAAATATAAAATATAACACGCCTTGACCACGCCTCCTTCACATATTGAAAAAAAAAAAACCCCGCCCCCTGTGAGTACCATATCTGTTATTCTCGACAGAGAGGTGTGACCAAATATTACAACTGTGACAATGACATAGGTGGGTGGAGTACATGGGAATGTCATGGATTTTCTTGCCTTGTTTTGACATCTGGAGGGTACGCCATTATTTTTGGTGTAACACCGCCTTTATAATAAACATTTCATCTGACCTAAGTTCTATTCTATCATTGTGTGATGCTGAAACTGTAATCCACACATTTGTATCTTCCAGACTTGATTATTGTAATGTCCTTTTCTCTGGCCTTACAAATTGTGCTATACTAGAAGTCTTCAGCTTGTCCAGAATGCTGCAGCTAGAATCCTGACAAAAACTAGAAAATTCGATCATATACAGTAACACCCATCCTGGCTTCTCTTCACTGGCTACCAGTGCAAGCTAGAGCTGATTTTAAGGTTCTTCTTTTAACCTGTAAGGCCTTGCACCACCTTTACCTATCTGAGCTAATTATACAGTTAATACTCACCGGCACTCTCTCTTCACTCTCTTGATACTGCTGGTCATTCCTTCAGTTAATAAAAAATCAGTTGGCTTCAGAGCATTTGCCTATTGTGTCCCTTACCTCCGGGATGGCCTCCCACTACATGTTAAAGAAGCACGTTCAGCTGAAATTTTTAAATCAAGATTGAAAACCTACCTCCTTTATTCATTACTTACAGCCTAACGTAGAACATCACCTTTCAAACATCCTTTTAACTTTGATCCTTTTAACGTTGTTGTTTTACTGTAACTGTTCTAATATTGGGACTTTATTATTTTATTGTTGCATGTTTTGTTTCATCCCATTTTTCTTTTAATTGTATAGTGTAACAGAACCATGATGCATGGTGATTTTTCACTTTAAAGAAAAACTGATTTGATTGATTGAACACTTCAGATTGGCACCAAAATCAATTGATAGCATTTTTGAGTGGCTTCACATATAACTTAATAACTCAAAAAAAGTGGATTTAGAATTAAGTTGCATTTTAAATGCTATTTTAATTGCTGTATCTTTCTTTCTGCAGTGTGTCGCTGTGCTGAAACTGATCCTGAAGATGTTGCTGGTCATACTTATGGGTCTGCTGATATTCTGCTTGGCCACAGACCAACTTGACTGGTTTAGTCATGTTTCCTCTTTCTAGGATAGAAATAAAATCCAAAATAATAAGCCTGATTTGTAAATAAAAATGCAACATAAAGTAGCTAAGCAACGACTTGTGTAACTTTAATATGGAGTTATTTTGCTAATAAAGTTTGATGCTTGTTTAAACTGACGCTGCCTCATTTATCTGAATCGTAGATAAGACATGTTACTCAATTGTAAATAATGATATAGATTAAATGGTGCTGTTTGGAAATACAGCTAAAAAGCTGAAGGGTACTGTATTTAAAGGGCCATACCGGTGATTTTGCATATTTGAGCATAATACAATTCGCACACACATTACATACTATTTCCAAAAATATACTACTGGACTGGTAAATATTAGATTTATTTTTCCTACCTTTCAGAGTGCCATTGGTTTCAGGTCATTCCAGTATACTGCAGAAATCAACTTGTAGAGACTTGAAAAGTGCTTGAGATATGTAATCCATCAGAGCAAACAGGATATGTATTAAATTTTCTGTTGAAGTAATGCACGTTTCAATGCAGTTAAAAGCACAGCGTGATCTGAAATTGTTTCCTGGTGGAAACCTCCTCCACCAGTTCCACCGGTCTAACACGGAGCCACACAGAACAAAATGTATGTCTCTGCCAGGGACCATAGTAACAGGAGATGACTGTTTTTACTGAGAATAAAAACGACTGTGCCTTCTACATCTTGTTAGCAGACAAAATAATGAATTTTAAGGTGGATTATATCAACTGAATCTTTGATTTAAAAAAAAAATTAGAGGATTTGGCAAAATAACAGGAAAACTAAAGCACAGTTTTATGTTTTGGAAAACAGTCATCAGTAACACAACATGTGTGCATATGCAGGTAGTATTTTATTGGGCTTACACGTGCAAAATCACCGGAATAGTCCTTTAATACTGTGCTATAATATAACGGTGGTAGTAGTAGTATTATTAGTATTAGTAGTAGTAGTAGTAGCAGTAGTAGTAGTGACACTAGCAAGTAGTAATACTAATGGTATAGTGGGGATGTAGTAGTAGTAGTAGTAGTAGAAATAGCAGTATTAGTGATAGTAACAGTAGTAATACTAGATATGTAATAGTATTGGTGGTAATAGCACTATTGCAAAATCAGAATTGTTATTGTTGTTTTAAAGTTAACCTGCTGGGGGCGCTGCTGTGCGCCTTGAACGAAACAAGAAAGAAGAAGACGCAGCCAAAAGGAAACGGAACTAATACCTTAAGACTGTAGGTGTGAATGTTTTGTTGTCTGGGTCCGCTAACGCGGGCGGAGTCTAGAGCCCGCACACTGACAGAGAACGCCACAGAGGAGCCTCCCAACGATTCCATATATAAAACAAGCGCTCCCGATCCTAAGCAGTGAGATGCGCCATGGTTATTATCTGTTTTTAGTATTGAAAGTACTGTAGCTTCTGTTTAACTGAAAGTAGAACATAGAAAAAAAAAAAAAAAAAAAACACTAATCAAAGCAAACATCATGTCCACGCTGAGCAGTTTGTCCGCGCAGGAAATCAGCGACCTGCTGGATCAATACGGCATCAAACACGGACCTGTGGTGGGTGAGTGGATCGTTTCACTTTGCGCCCATTTTTGAATCCTTGATATGTCAGGAACTTAAGGTGCATTCACTGCCTGGTAGGAGCTCTGGCGTTCAGTCTGCTCGGGTTCGTTATGTTTTAATGCTTCCTATAATTATATTTCTGTGTTCAGACAGCACCAGAGGTCTGTATGAGAAGAAGCTGAAAGAGGCCATGGCTAAAGTGAAAAAAGCCAAACCTTCGCTTGACAAAACCTACTACAGAGAAGAAGGTAAGCCTGTACTTTTATCACATTCTGGGAACAAATAACTAAACACAGCCTTAAAAGGCTATACAGACGATTTAGCATGTTTGGGTCCAATATACATAACCCGCATAAATGTAACATGTATGTAGGTCATATAGAGGGCTAAAATATCGGTATGGTCCTTTAATAGGATGTGAAGCACATGCAGAAATATATCACTAAGATAAAATCTTAAAGGGTGCCAGAACTGCAAAATAGAATATTGTCTCAAATTCAAGGTTTAGAAAAGTGAATAAACTAAATTTTTTGAGGGTAACCAGTGACTGTGGCAACATTGCTACAAAAGTGTCATAGCTAGGCCTGTATCTAATTTAAATTTTCATTCCTGATTTCAAAGTTTTATTATCATATTTGCAGAGTAACTGAGGGTCAAACTGAACAATGAAATGCTTAAAACAAGGCTCTGCGGTACAGAGCAGCACACATAAAAATAGAGGTAAATCAGGAACGAAGATAAGATTTTTTACACATTAGTTTGCTTGTTTTTTTCTGAACAACACTGAAGAAACCCAAGCATATTAAATTTACAATTTCATGAAAGCAAGAAAAGCAGAAAATCTTCACATGGGAGTAGTTGTGAAAAACAACTAAAAGAATTAAATCTAAGCTATTATTAAAATTGTTGATTAATTTGTATTGGTTGAGGAATCAATTGACTAATGCTTTTGTTTTCATTTCAGAGGATGAAGTCACCTATGTTTACAGGACTCCTGTGAGTATCTTTATCCAAACTGTCTCAAGGTGTGACTGTTTTTGCTTATCATTTATTTTGCCTATTGCCTCTAAATGCAGCCAGTGAAAAAAATAAATCTCAGAAGAAAAGTGATCTTCTCATGTACTGGATAGGATTTATGTAATAAGTAAATAAGACACTCATTATGGTCGTTTAATCTGGGGAAAACTATAGTTTGGGCCTCAAATCTTAAAGTGCAGTCGTTTATTTGAGACATTTAGTTGGTTGGCTGTTTTTTGTTTTGTTTTTTTTTTTAGTTGTAAAATATCTCTGTTTCCAATTTTTCAGACAAGGAATGAAAATGCAGGAGACAGGTTTGTCCTCTTACAAATTCTCTCACAAGATTATTGTTCCCAGTTGCATTTGTTTTGTTTTTTCAGAAAAGCAAATTTGCAGTTCTGTCCAAATTAGTGTTTTGTTTTTTTTTTGTTTTTTTTTTTTTGTCTTGCCCATTCAGGGGGACCTACATGAGGACAAGGCCAGAGTGGACCAAGAGGGAATTTGAACAGGAGTAAGCTGTCGTCATGCAAGTTATTCTGTTGCTGTTTCAGTTTGTGAGGAGTTATAAAAAAAAACAAAACAAAACAAAACTTTATAGTTTTAATTTCTGTCACACTCTACAGGAACTCCTACTCAAGCTACTCAAAGTCAAAGCCTGAATACAGAGGGAGGGACTTTGCTGATGAGTAAGTATTGACAGAGTAATTATATGATACTTAATGAGTCTATTTGAGACAATGCATTACACGCAAAGATGTGTCAAAGTCTTGATGATTTAAAATTGCAATTACCAAAAATTAGAATCTCAGATTACATTTTGACAATTGGGGGCACATTGTAAAATTTTCAAACTTACACTCATCAGCCCAAAGGGGGCGCTAAAGCTTTCATTCCCCTCATTATGACATGTCCTCATTGTGATGTTAGGAAAGCTGCATGTTACTACCTTAATGTGGCTTTACTAACATTTCTCTGGTTGTTGAATCGCTCTTCATTTCAGGCCCTACATGTACGACTCGCCCTCGTCTTACAGGAACGTCTCCTATCTGAAGTCGACTCCGGTGAGATCTGGCGAAGATGCTCCGAAGGCAGCGAAGTCGTCTCGCCTCGTCCCCCTCTGGGTCCAGTTTGTGTTCTTCCTGGCTCTGGCAGCTTTTCTCTACTTTGTTTTTTCTATTATGGAGACTACAGACAGTGCCCCTTTTAAAGCAGTTAACTGATTTTTCTTTTCTTCTTCTTACACATTTTCAGTGTTTGGGGCTGTTGTAGTACTTTACTGCTTATTTTAAATTAAGGTAATTTGCCCAATATACCTTTGAGACATTGCTGAAATTGTGTTTTATGCAATATTTTATGCAACGGCATTGGAGTTTACCCACTTGCTTCTGCTTAAAGGTTAGAAAACATAGTTATGAGTTGATGTAATTGTCACTTTAAAAGGAAGTTTATTCAACATAACAGGGTTCATACTCCCTCTTACATTAATCCCTCCAGACTGTTTAGTGTAATTTGCTGAGATTTGGAGATATTGGCTTTTTTGACAAATTCAACTGACAATTTTCACATTTCATCTCCAGATCTTGAACAGTTTCAGAACAAACTTGAGTTCCTGTATTCCTCATCATGTTGCCATGCTGTCATTATATGCTTCAGTGTGAACCGTTTATATTATGATCTACCAAATCAGTTTATGTAGTAACCATTGCGCAAGTTTCTTTATAGAAAAAAACCCAAGAAATATGTCTAAGGACAGTAAGACCAGTTCTAAGTGCCTTAGTGTTTTTGTAGGAACTGAGATTCATCTTGAGTAAAAATATGAAAATGTTTAATTTGCTCTAAGGTCATGTTTATACTGCATTACACTGACAATGTTACATTAGCATTGTTTCAGAATTACATTTCTGTATTACAAAAATCCCAAACTTTCACCTCTTAGTTTTACCATTGTGAGTTTTCTTTGTATTGTTGTTTTATAATCCAAAATATAAGTGCTTGTAAATATACTGATTTGCACTGCAAAGCTGAAATAAACTTAAAATGTTTGAAGAATTGATGTTATTAGCATAATTATTTAAGGTAAAAAAAAAAAAAGTGTTTTCCTCCTATTTTAAAGTTCTGATGTCTAAATTAAGCCTGCACGAATACCTGCACAATGTCAAACTCAAAAGCTGACTCAGAAATCCACTGTACACAGGAGAGCTGACACGGCCAGCATTTTAATCAATGACATCTTATATTTGCACACTTTGTAAGTAATATACATATTGCAAATGACACAAGATGCATAGTAGGGTGACTAAAATTACAAAAACATCTTCTAATCCTTTAAGGATCATTAATCTGTGGTAGTGAATACATAATAAACTTAGTGGAGCTCGTCATTAGTGTTACCTGGCAATAAAAAAGTATTTATTTTTACAGCCTATACATGAGTCCTGAGGAACCCATGTCACTTTCTTGTGCCCTGTCCACACTAATATGGATGTTTTACAAAACACGTTTTCCTTTGCGTTTTGGCATCTCATCCACACGCAAACAGCGTTTTAGGCCACTAAAACACAGAGACTTTAAAATGGCTTCTGAAGTGCAGATTTCTAAAAACACTGCTTTCTGTGTATCTGTGTGGACGTGTAAAACAGATTTTGGGAAAGGATGACGTCAGAACTAAACTCGTGCATGTGAACTGTTGTTTTGTGCAATGTGCCGGCATGCGTTTGTAGCCATTTGAGCGTTCTCGTGTAGACAGAGATATTTTGTAAACCGATGCTTTTGTGGACATACCAGTAATGTTTTTTTTTAAACGGTGGGGGAAAATATCCATATAAAAAAATATCCATATTAGTGTGGACTAGGCCTCATTTAAAAGTTTCATACCAGTTTTCACCTCATAAGTCATTGCAATAGCAAAGCCTGAGTGAATCCGAAGTCTATCATGAGCCAATATCGTCTTTGATCAGGAAATAGTTTCTACTGTCCATTCGTCTTGTGTGGCCTTTAGCTACAGTTTACTTTTCTCCATAATATAATGCTAAACAGCCAATCATATTCTGTCTTCAGAGCAGAAGGTAACATTTGACAGCCAAACATTTCCCGCTGCAGGCTGAAATCGGTTCTGGTTAGCGTTTCAGTAAAGGGTTGTGCCTCATCTTCAATGTAGTGAGCTGGTTCCAGCCAATAATGTTTCTGTTGCCTTTTCAAAAAGGTGAATGGATGACCAAACTGTAATGTTTCCTGCTTTTTGAACCCATGAAGGTGAGGATCAGCCATCAAAGGTTCAAGAGAGTCCTTAAAAGCCTTAAAGGAAGAAACAAAAGGCTGCACTGTTATTTACTTGCCACACAAGTTCCAACGTGGATACAGTACATACATTGCAAAATAACAAGTCAAAACATATTTAATATGGTGTAACATGGCATTCCTTACCTTTATCTTCAGTGTGATATCCTGTTATAACTTGTTAATTGATAAGGCAACGTAAGTGTTGTCCACACCTGTAGATAGAATTTCATCAAAAGTCACTCTGGGTGCTTCTTAAAAGTTACAGGCACTGATGGAACAAGAATGAAGGCGACACACAGAAGGACTTACAGGTTCTGGTCTCTCTCTCCAGTTCGGAGGGTTTCTTCTCCTTGTTACACAGAACTTTGGCCACAATGATGATGACAATAACAGATACAACAAATGTCAGGCCAGACACAAGCCAGCTAATCACCATTGGACTCAGTACTGGATCAGGGTCTGAGGATGAGACGCAAACAAGGATATTTCAGAACAAAAATACGCTAAAGGACCATACCGGCCATTTTGCATGTTTAAGCCTAATATATTCAATTTTCATACATGTTATGTCNTAAAGGACCATACCGGCCATTTTGCATGTTTAAGCCTAATATATTCAATTTTCATACATGTTATGTCACTGACAACCATTTCCCAATGGATAAAACTATATTTCAGCTTTGCTGAAATATAGTTATATTTTGTTATAGTTATAGTTATATTTTGCAAAACCTCTTAATCTTTCAAAATCAAATATTAAAACGATACAGCCACCTTAAAAATCAATGTTTCACCTGCTAATAGTTATGCAGCCTTATGAAATCAAGGTTGTTTAAATTTTTCGATAAACGCAGGTCTTCTTTTGGGACTATATTCNAGCCTTATGAAATCAAGGTTGTTTAAATTTTTCGATAAACGCAGGTCTTCTTTTGGGACTATATTCTCCTGTGGAGACGTACATTCACTCTGCGCTTTTTATTGCGCTTAAATGCTAAACTTACGAAACTTCAAAAAAACCCTGAATATACGTCTTGTTCACAATGATGGATTACCTATCCCAAGAATGTTTCAAGTATCAACAAGCNCCTGAATATACGTCTTGTTCACAATGATGGATTACCTATCCCAAGAATGTTTCAAGTATCAACAAGCTCATTTTAATAGTGTTTGGTTAGTTGGTTAATTGGTTTCAGATGATAATTGAATATATTAGGCTCAAACATGTAAAATGGACGGTATGGTCCTTTAATGATGATAGTTGAAACTTTACAGAAATGGAACTATCACTGTGCAAAAAAAGAAATGCAAAGTAACTTTAGATAAAGATTTTCTGTAGTAACTGGACTGTCTGGACTTGGGCTACATTTACACCACAAGTCTTGATGCTCAATTCTGATCTTTTACCTTTATCTGATTTTTTTTGTGTAATTATTTACATTTTCTTTTTTTAAGTGGTTCATATCCAATATTTGCATTTACACATCTTTGACCTGACACACCCCCAGATGTGCTTTTGTGCCATTTACATCTTTATGATGCAAATCCAGTATGTACCACATGTGACCACAAGATCCAAATCAGGTCACTTGTATGAGGTAAATGTAGCATTAGCATGTAGCATTAGTGATGTTTAAAAATTAAAAACAATACAAATACTTCAGTGCCATGCTGTTTCTAGTCACCTACCACAGACTGCAGTTTATTTCTTGCAATTTGTACAAAAAAAACAAACAAAAAAAAAAAAACATGCTGTTTTCAGTTTCACCTCTGATGGAGATCGGCAGAGGTTGGCTCTCTCTGGAGACAAAAGTACGCCCACCCAGCTGGACCCGATACAGGCAGTAGTAGTAGCCCTCATTAGAGCTCTGGGCACTGGGGAAGGTGAAGGTGACGGCCGGGGTGAGGGCAGGCAGAGACTGGCGTACTGTGCCGTTGGAGCGGATAAGGCGCAGCTGGAAGGAGCCTCCGGGGTACTGCTGCTGGGTGGAGCAAGTGATGTTGAAACTGTGGCCTTTAATGACGGAACCAACCGGGGCGTCGATGGACGTGTTGTACCAGTGTTGAGGAGTGAGAAGTTCCACTGATCAGCCAAGAAAGAGGGAATAAAAGAGATAATTAAACCTTGTACAGGCCCACGTTTGCAAATTCCAACTGAACATGTCTCACAATTAGTAATTTTCTAAACTGAAAAAAATAAAAGATCCTAAATTACAAATTCAAAATCCTGATATAATGATTATGAAATGTCTTGCAGGGGGAAAGTGGCAATTCAAACAGAGAAGAATGAAGAGAAATGAGAGTATCATATATACTAGAGCCCTGCACAGGCTCCAATTTTAGGCCCATACCCAGCCTACACAGTTCTGTCTGAACCCGACCCGAAGCCCTAGGCTTAATGAAATTCTCGGTCCCAGTCCAACTCGAGGCCCGCTGTCTTACAACTTGCAGCTTGTCTTACAACTGTCTTACAACATAAGACAAGTTAACTACTAGTTACTTTGTCAGAACCGGAAGTTCGGCTCTTTTTAAAGTAAAAGTAGCACCCGAGAGCTGTTGCTGCAGCGTTCAGAAAACAGCGATGGCTGGCAGTTTCTGAGCACCAACATGTGAGCGCAGCATCAGGAGGTGTGTTCCGATTGTGAGTGGAGAGAGAAGGAAAAAAAAAAAAAAAAANAAAAAAAAAAAAAAAAAGCCAGAGCCAGTGTTGCCAAATTCAGCCCAAATCCCAGCCTGATTTGTAAATTGCCTCAGGGTCTGACGGGTCCCGAGGCCTGTGCAGGGCTCTATGATATACACAGCAGGAAAACAATGAGCTATGGGAGTGGACTGGAAATGATGCAGAGAAGAAGTACTTAATCTGAGGACAGGGTGGGAATGACTCACCAACAATGATGTTGATGGAGTTGCTGAGCGGGGAGCTGAGCAGCTGAGAGGGTGAGCTGCCTTTGATCCTGTACAGACAACTGTAGCTGCCCTGGTGGGACCTCTCTAGGTCGGACAGCGTCAGCTCCACTCTGGTCTGGCTCTGGCTCTGGTCCACCCTCTGAGTCACAAGCGGCGTGGACACACCGTGCTTGTACAGGTGGAACTCACTGAGGTAGTGACCCAGAAGGACACTGCAGCTGAAGCGAACAGCCTCCCCCGGAGAGAACACAGCATGAGGAGACAGCAGGGTGAGGGTGGGCATCAAAAGGGTACCTGTAAATAAACTTCAAGTTAATGTGAAAATATGAACACAATCTAATGAACCATGATTTGTGTGTTGTTTTTTTTTTAAAACTTACCCATTACTATTTTTACATTCAGCTTAAATGACAATACCGGGGATCTTGAATATTTGAGCCAAATATATACAACCTACAGTTGTGTTATGCATGTTACGTTACTAACAACAATTTCTCAAAATGTATTACTGAAGTGATTTATTTTACATTTTTTTTTCCTACCTTCCAACCTGCCATTAGTTTCAGTTCATTCCAGTACGCTATTAAAATCAACTTGTACAGACTTGAGACATGCTTGAGATAAATAATCCATCACAGCAAACACAATGACTATTAAGTTTTTTGTCAAAGCAACTTTAACACAACAACAAAGCTACACAGAAGACAATGTATGTCTCTGCCAGAAAATATAGTCCCAACAGAAGACAGCTTGAAGAAATTATTAACTACTGCCTTCTACATTTGAACATACACGTTAGCAGGCGAAACACTGAATTTTAAGAAGAGCGTTTCACCTGAACAATTGATTTTGAAAGATTGTGGGATTTTGCAAAAATAACAGGAAAACTAAAATCCATTTTTATGTTTTGGAACTTGTCATTAATGTGATGTGTATGCAAGTTGTATATGTTGGATTTAAACATGCAACATGTCCTTTAAAGTCAAGGTTTAACTGATTATGTTTGCCTTACTATATCGCTTTCACAAACCATGCTCTCTTGTGTTGAAGTATTTGCAGTACTGTGTGTGTTTTATTTACTACTTTTTTAGAGTAAAGTCACATCACTAGGTCATCAATCATCTAGCATCTCACCTGAGCATTTGACCCCAGCATCGTTCTCGTGGGTGCATGGGGGGTTACTATGGAGGACACTAGCACAGCGAGTCAGACTGGACTCGTGTCCTGAGCACTGAACATGCCGCAGCCAGATCTCTCCGCTGCCTGCACCATAAGCTGCGCCGTGAAGGGCAGATCCAGCTAAACCACAACCCAGCTCCAAACACACCACGTCAGCCTCCCGTAGGTCCCAGCCATGGTCACAAACCGTTCCCCACTGGTTATGGCGGAGCACTTCAACTCTCCCAGAACACTTGTTCTCGCCATTCACCAGTCTGATCCGTACCCCATCTGAGGATCAGAGAAAAAGCAATTAGAAACAGTAAGTAAAAGAGTGTCAGTGGATTATGTACTTATTAGGCAGAAGAAGCAGGTTTTCAATCATTACAAGCTTACCAAAAGCAGAAACTTCATCCCAGGGAACAAAAAAACAGCCTGTGAAAACGATTGGAAAGACTGAAGTTATCAGTCAAATATAGATTCAGATGAATTAAGAAATTCAACAACAGCAACAGCATTTATTGCAGATATATTAACGCTACTCAAGGTGTAAACTTCACTGAAAGTCAGAATCTTATTTATACAAGTTAAGAAAAATGCTTAATTTAAATATTTTTAAGAAGCTGCTATCAAATGTATCTCACTGCTTACTGTGCGTGTGGTGGCGCTGACCTATAACCCTGGTAATTGCTGTTTATCTCCTTACATAATCAGAATCCATAAACCTGGTTAGTCCTTCCTGTCCTGTATCAGGGCTAGCTAGTATACAAGCTCAGCTTAGCCTTAGCTTGGCTAGCTGTCTTAGCTTACCTGTGAAGAGGATATGGAAGAAGCCCAGCATGTTTCCCCTCACCCTTCCATCAGAGGGCCGGGTGGAAGGATGCCCGTGATGCTGCTGCTTACAGCCGCTGAATGTTGCTTACTGCTCCAGACATGACACAACCCTGGACCGGCTAACAGCTAACAGCTAACAGCTAACGGCTAGTTGTCTAAAATAACCAGCGGGACGTTAGCTTATCCTGCTAACCCGGACAGCACGGCTTCGGATAAAGACATTGTCGAGAATTTAGCAATGTTAACACGCAGACACACATTTAATGCATCAGTCTAGACTAGAGAAGGCAAGTCCGGAAAAACATGAAGCTATCGGGATAACTTTACACACCGCCAGGGAGTCAGACTCGCAGCAATAGTCTGGAGAGACTAGATAGGAGAGTGTAGCCTGGTGTAGAGCAGCAGTTCTTCCTGCAGCAGATAGGAGGCAGCATTTTAAACCGATTAGCTTTCTTTGTAGAAAAGGTCAAAGGTCACGTTGAGGGGCGTAGGTAGGAAAAAGGGCCCATAAGTGCCAGCTGTGTGGGGTTCAGTGAGAAAAGTTATTCAGAGAAAAAGCAACCGTGTGCAGTTAATTATAACACATATTGTAATTTGAGTATTTTTTTCATTACCCAGACTTGATATTTTTAGTTAATGTGTCACTTCTAATTCTACACTCTATTTACTACAGCTCACTCTATGCACTACTATGTACCCATGTAGTCTTTGTAAATAATGATCACATAATACCAAATCCATTCTGTAAATAGGGCTAAAAAATAAAACAAATTAGTTGTTTGATACCTGTGATCCTAACATCAGATTGATAATAATAAATATTAAATTTAAATGTATTTGGTCACGTATTTGTCAGTCTTCCTGTTCGTCTACAATAAGATCTTAATTAAACCACCAGACGTTGATATCACAATGGTGCAATGAATCAAGTTTTAATTGTCTTCCTGTCATTACAGTCAGAAAGCAGGAAGCCTCTGAGCAGGCTGTGGTTGAATTTGCCTACAAGTGACTTCTGGGTTGATAACCCAAAGCTTTGTTTGCTTTACCCTCTCTAACCAATCAGGCTATTGAAGTGGCAAAATTTGCACTGGAAAGATCCTTCATGTCTCTTGACCAGAAGGTCACAGAGTTGTCCGTTCCAAAGAGCTCTTAATTCAAGCAGGGAAGCTGTTTGAAGAGTAGCCTGCTGTACATCCCTGAAGACTCCGAACATGAGCTTCACTACCTTGAGTTTTTAATTTTGTACATTAGTTGACAGCTGAATCTACCACAGAAACCCCTGTTGTTAAAGCTTGATAATATACGAGATAAAACACTGCTTGCATACATGTGATATAATGGAGCCAAGGAAATAAAACAAAACATATGTCTGTATTTTAATAGTTTGAAAGAACAGCTTCCCTATATTTTCATCATTAGGTGGTTAACGGGTTGTAACTGGAGCCTCGCCGCTGTAAATGAGCCTGGACCTCTATTGGAGACATGATCAAAACATCCACGTCATCTGGAAATCCTACACCAACCTGAGCATTGTCACCATTTCACCCTCATCAATCTTACAACTCCTGCTGCATTTTTGCCACTTTAAATGCTTTGGCCAGGAGCCCTTTTCCTCATGAGAGGTTAATGTAGGTGAATTATTCAAACCTCAGGTAAGAGGACAAATTTACTGATTCAAGTTAAATCATTTCACACCTTAGCAAATGACTTGTCATTTTTACATAACTGTCCCCATTGTAAATTTCTTATTTTATTATTGTGTCTGAGCTGGCTTTTTCTCTGTTTGCTTTATCAGCAAATATATTTATCCCAGCTGTGTTCAAGATATATTAATACTTCAGTGCTTATGTTTTGCACATAAAATTCACAGGCAAATGCATGCACCTGAGAGGAAAATATCAGCAATCATGAAAAGTACACCTTCTACTGGAGCAACCAGAAAGAAATTGCTTTTAAAGATTCCATTTTTTTTTTAAATATCGAAGATGTACTGAGATAATGAAAGATCTGTTTACAGGTTTGTGTTGGAGAAGTTGAACGTGACCAAAAAAGAACATGCATTCTCATTAACTTACATGGAAGAAAATGTTTGTTTCTTCCATGTAAATTGTTGTAAATGTTCCAATTAAGCAAACTTAAAATAAAAATTAAGATGCTTAAGGAAGATCTAAACAAAGACTTGAAACAACTGCTTAAAAAAAAACTTCAAATATTTAGACATTTCATTATGAAGTCATCTTTGTGTCATGTAACAACCCTGCTCTGTTGCTGTGCTTATTATACAATGAAAACAGGTGTAGGTGTGCGTGTGTGTTAACAGAATCATGACTTCATTGTGAATGTTAAACACCACTTGATGTAATTTCTAGATGCAATTTATTGAGCCACTTGTCAAAAAAGCATCCAACTCATTGTATTGTAAAAGGTGAATATTCTTTTTTACAAAGAGCAGATTAGGCTGTATATGTTAAAGAAAAATATGATAAATTTCTCTGTGATTCAAACTTCAAAAACCAACATATTTTTTATGAAAGAACAAACATAAATCTCAAAATAGTTTGTCTCGTTACATTGCAAGGAACAGCACTAATAATAGTACTTTTTCTGAACTTCTTCCCTTATAATAAAACTCACCTGCCAGGTTTGTTGGTACATTCATCACTGATACAGATAAAGAAACAAACGCTATCATAAAATATTAAAACGTCAAATAATTTAGTTAACTTAACATTACTCCTCTAAGCAGATGACCTTTTTCACAGGTTTGGAGGTTTTTGTAAGTCCGCTGGCTCCTTAAGCTATTTCGATAAACTTCTATGACTCAAGAAAATAACAATGCATTCAGCTCTTTGGATAACAGTACAATTTTCTTCAGTTCCATCATAAAAGTCTCTATAGCACCACACCCATAACTGTATGTGCTGCATTTTCAATTGTCTCTTGCCTTATGTGTCTTGGGTATTGTGTAGCCTCCACCATTTGCCATGGAAGCGTGACACTCAAACTTGTCTTCACTTTGACTCTCCCAGCAGATAGACAATGAGTTCATATGTGGACAGGACAATGGCTGTGTTAGGGATTTGTCTAATTAGCTGTGGAATGAGTCCTCTATAAAAAGCTGCATAACCTTCTTCCACCGCTATCAACCTCCCTGTTTGGAAGAAATACTTGTATTTGCTGCCTTCTTCACGCAGTCTTGTCCGAATGACCTCTGTGGAGACACAAGAAATTTTAAGAAATAAAGATAACCAACGCATGTTATTTAAAACTCATCTCTCTGATGTTGTACAAGACAAACAATTTGACGTAATAATTGATGTTTACCGTGTGGGTAGGCGATGCAGGACGCGCATCCCTTTGAAAAAGCAGCTGCCATCATCAGGCTCAGGAAGTCCGATGCGCCTTTCTCCATATGGCTGTTTGGGGAGGTGAAGTGGCTTGTGGCGAGTTGTTTCTTCAGTGTCTCATAGATGAGGAAGCAGATCATGGTCTCTGAGATGCCAGCGTACGATGCAGTCAGGCCTCGATAGAAGCCCCGGATTCCTTCCATTCTGTAAACATAGCGCGCGCACTGCAGTGCGTTCATCTTCTTCTCTCCTCTGGCTCTGAAAAGTCAAACATGTCAAGACCCATTAGTGACAGGATCACGTAAGAAAAGAGCTGCAAACAAATATTTCAATAGTCAATATATCTGTTTTTTTTTTTTTTAATTAATCAATTATTTCCCTTATTTACAAAACTGAATGTTATGAAAGAGAATACACAGTCACAAGGCACTATTTTGCACTGCAGGACAGGTGCAGGATGGCCAGACTTGTTCTTGTGACCACACATGACACTACTGCCCTGTGCCAGCCAATGTAAATATAGACTCTTCATCTGCACGTAAACCAATGCGTCAGCACTGATTATTTAGGGAGCCAGGTCACATGCTCAATCTTCTGCACGGCAAAATCCAAGGACAGTTTGTAAAGACTGAATGCTAAAGGTGGTTTCTGTTAAAGGCCACAGAAGGTGTATTTCTTTCAGAACTAAAAATGTTATTTGTCTTTGCCTACCTGAGCAGAAGTGAAATATGTAAGTGTTCATAGGTCTGATAAATTAAGAGTGTACACACTTTTTTTCCAGCTGCATCCTGGTCTTCACCATCCAGACAGGGTTCATCAGAGAGTTGGTAACAAAAGCTGAGGACATGAGAAAAACAAGGGAATGTTCAGTATGACATTGCACTGAAACAACCTTTTCATTCCCTGAATGTGAGTCATAATGTAAGACATAAGAATATTTTTTTTGTGTGTGTGTGTGTTGTGATCATCGTAGGGAGTTACAAGGGTAGACAACAACGTGAATACCAGTGAAATACACTCAGTTACCAGTTTATTGGTTACATCTGTAAACTAATGCAGTCCATTACAATCACCCTGTAATAAAACCTAATCATGCCTAGAATTCTGTCTGACACAACAACTACAGCTTTAGAATCAAAAACTGAACATGATGGTAACTCAGTGTTTAACACACTGTAATAGACATACTGCAAATACAACTTTCTTGAAGTCTATCACATTGACTTTTTGTTTACAGCACTATGTTGTCCACAGGGTGGTGCACTGTGCCCACCAGCTGTATGCACCAACAGCGTAACACGCAGATTCTCACCTGCAACACCAGCTGAGGACATGTGCACAACTCCGCTATTTGGAACAAACTGCCCATTGAACACCTCCTTAGATTTGGAGTATGCAGCAAAGTAAATGGCTCTGAAACACAGAGAACACACACTGTTAGAGCTCCACACACATGTTAACACATGGTGTTTAGGTATTAATGCTTTTCAATATGTGAATGGGGTTCTGAAACTGCTGTGACATCACTCCATGTGGCCTGGTGGGATTCTCTGACAGTGTATCCAGAGCAGTCTGCTGCCTGATCTTTCTGCTTTGCCTCTGGAAAAGACTGTCGCTGCAGAGAAATGAATATGCTGAATAAGCTCCGGGCACCAAACAGAGACACATGCAGCTATTCTGGATTACTGTGAGCTCTTCCAAGTTGGACAGTAAAACACGGGAGCAGTGGACTCACCAAATTATTCTGTGGCTGTTCATTAACTGAAGGCAAAATAAATATATTTATATGCCCCATCATCTTTTCCACTTTACGGTCTCAAAGTCTATTTGATCTTCTATTGCAAATGTGTTGCAGCAGTTATATTGTTCTTATCGACTAAAATCCAACTTCCAAGACATCAGCTCAGACAAATCACGTGCAAGTGTAGACAATTTTTCGTCTGCTAAAAGTAGAACAAAGGTCTTTATTTTATTTTATTTTTTCAAGATGTGGACATCTTAGACTGAACTTCTGACTTGGTCCAAGTCACATTTCACAAGCCAGATTAATTATTATCCAGCTGTTCTGATTTTACACTGAGTGACTCCCACCTGGTCACTGAATGTGTGTTACCTTTGAACCCCGAATGGTAGATATTAGGATGCTATCATTTTACTTTAAGATGTACTGCAGCTGTCAAACAACTGCAGTGTTTAGTCACACAGAACTGAAATGGGTAAAGATGGTGACGGGCATTCGTGATGTGGAAGACAGACACCGCAGATGGTTGTGAGCAACACAAACATATTTACCCTGGATAAATAAAGTAAGGAAAAAAAAAAGTGTTTCCTACTATTTTACTATACCTTGATGGGGCCACACCAACAAGGTTTGGTCCTAAGCCACGGAAAAGCGACCTTGGTCCCTCTTTTTCTAGTATTGATCTGAAATGAAAGCAAACAGAGAAAAAAAGTAGTATGTTAGTTTTATAGAAAAAAAAAGTATGTTGAACTGCATATTTTGCAGTTCTTGCTGTGCAGAATTAACTGATAGGTTAGTTTATAGGCTCCATGTGTGAATTAAAATAATAAATCACTCTTGTAATCACGCCACCACCAGTCATGTTTGCTTGAGCAGGTTTTGCATGTCTAGACACTGGACTCTGTCCCTCGGGGGGATCTGATTGATCTGATTTGTCACATCAGTCACACACACCNTAATGACCTTCATTCTCCAGACGACAGTCACGTCTGCCTGGGGCCTAGAAAGGGAGAGGGCAGAACCAAAATTTGCCTTGGCTTCTGTAAAGCATATCCTCTCTGCAAAGTCATATTCATACTTTGCATTTCTGTCATCAATCTCACACCTTTTCTCAAAACAAGAAACAAAAGAAATACAGGAACAAACTCCTAAATGTACACATAAAAAGTTGCACAGCCTAAAGGTTAGGGAAACAGTCAGCTCACTCCAGTCCGGAATGGTTCAGTAAGCAGCTCCAGCCAGCCATCTGGGTGTAACGTAACACTGACACAGCACCCTGTGTAGGACTTTTCCTGCTTTCTCTTGGCTAGGAAGTCTTGTGTTAAGATTTCCCAGACCTGGATTGGGCTTGTAAAAGTGCCAGTTTCATTGACACGGCAAACCTGTTATATTTGTGCCTTCAAGCAAGGAAATAAAGAGTATTTCTCCATCTCACCAAACACCTGATGAAAGAGCAGTAGGACAGAAATTTAATCCTCACTGCATGTAGGACAGGATTAAGTCCCCAAATGAATACTGCAAAAGCAGAAAGCAGAAGCTCTGGAAAGTAGCTCCCTGGGGTGAAGCTAAGGAAAAGCAGAGAGATTTATTCAACTGTTCCATAAGAAAGATGTTACTTTGACAAATTTTTCTGCAAACATTAGGCTTGCCCAAACAAGTTGGGCAAGTTCTCAACAGGAAGCCACCAAGCAGCCACAAAAGTCAGCATCTCAAAATCATGTCAGTCCCAACATGGTAATCCTGCAAAGTGCACTAGCTGTGACAAAGGAATTCCTTTTCACTTTGTTTACTGGTGGAAAAACACCAAGACCTTTAAGGACGACCCACGCAACACGATGCATCACCGCTTGACTAAATAATAACAACAACAATCTTACCGCAGGATCTGCAGAAGCCCAGGTGTAACAGTTCCTGGTCGGATAATGCCAGTGCCACTCAGGGTGCCCAGCTGGACCTGGAAGACGGGCCGGAGGGCGAAGCCAGAGGACTGCAACCGCGTTTTCAGCACCTCCAGGGGACAGGTCACAATGGCTCCCACTGTACCACTACATCTGCACACACACCACAACAAACACACAGACAGACTAGTAAGCCCTATGGTTCTTGGGATGCTGAAAAATACTGTGACGTTATTTTGTGCATACCGGTATATACAATACAAAAAAAATCAGACAGCCATGCACCATAATAAGTCCTTCTTTACAAAATTTATAACAATTTTTGTTGACACTGTGTTTGGTGTTTTATATAGGATTACATTACATTGGAATGTGTTTTAATGCTTTATACATACACAAAGGCAACAAAATATTAGACACTTGTCAATATATTGTAATCATAAGACAAACAGTGACCAGGCACCAACTTATCATTTTTATATATTGGAGTTGTGCGGGTTCTCCTTCTTTTTGTAATATATTGTAATCAAACACACCACCAACACTAATTACTGTAAAACCGTACACATATACAGTGGAGCGTGTCTCACCAGTCATTAACTGCATTTCATGTTTATTTTAATAACAATGCTAACCTACTTAGCTCATACCATGTTTACTAGGTCAGTCATATGAACTTTGACGGTGGAGGTTGTTTTTCCATTGTAACGCAACTGTGCAACTATTGGGTAAGTGTTATGAACATTTATGGTCAAAGAGCAGTCACTTGCGCTGCTGTGTAAATATTCTAGGTTAATCAACGCATCTTATGCAAAAGGTTTCCGGCTCAAACACCAAGCAGACATGGGAAGAGCTATTTGTTTAAGAAAGAAATACTGTTTTAGATACTAGTTTTTCATCTTCAGCCTAAACAATTTATATGATTCTTTACAGGTCTGGAACATCTTTAATTAACTACATCTGTACCCTTGTCAGTGACAAGTTTAGACAACTGAGACAGATTAGAATAAGCCTCTGTACTGTCTCATGTCTGAGGGACAGTCAAGTATCTCAGCAGCAGCAGCTGACCTGGTTGCCCATTAATGAATCAACTGTTAGCTATTAAACACTCCCAATGTGGAATGTTGGACCTTATTTAAAACAAAAAAAAAAAAAACTCTGGACAATGAGCAAACAAGAAAACTAAGCGGATCAGTGCAAGAGTAGCAGGTTTCATTTTTTTGTATACAGACCGCATTTTTTAAATTACTCTATTACCATCTCTATCACCATTAACCCTCTGAAGTCATAACTACTGACAACAGTTTGTTGCCTTTTTTTAAAAAAATTAGTCACCTCTAATTTAAAGTAGAAAAAGCGGAAAACCTGGGTTTTTGTTTTTTGTTTTTTTGCATATTGTTGAAATGACCGATTAGGAGAGTGACAGAAAATTGGATTTATCAGTCATTTTTCAGCAAAAAATCTTCGTGCTCTGTTTTATATGACTACAACAAAATTACGTCAGAAGATTACTTAAGACTCTTGCAATTTGCGTGATTGATATTTGTCACCATTTTTGTAATTTTATAATTTTATCTGGCTTGAGATATTATCGAAACACTTAAACACAGCAAATGAATCACATTAAAGAAAATAATGATATATAAATATGACGTGACATCAGCTGTAGGGCATACAGCTACGGTTATGCAACTGAAAACCAGCCCTGCATATGATTATGTAGCGTTCACCAAGGTAATGCTTCACATGTTGGCTTTCTCTGCGGGCTGGGAGGGAACATACAGCTCTGGTGTTATGTAACGGCAGAGAACATTATGTTATGGTATAGCTCCCATGACTGCGTCACGTCCAGTCATGGCGAAGATGACGCTACACACTGTTCTTTCTTGGTACAATGCGATATTGTAGATAAGGTTGAACGTTTAACATGTATGCATTTTAATTAAAACATTTTAAACGTTCAACGTTTTCTAAAATATCGCACGGTTCCTGGTTGTAACATCTCGACTAACCAGCACTTACTTTTCTAGCTAATATCTGATATTTTAGCTACCAGATATAGCAACTTCCGCCGCGGATGTTAAATAAGGCAAATTAAGCGTGTTAAATAAAGGCTATCTTATATTTTGGTAGTTAGTCGTCTTTTCAGCTCGTCATTCAACATGATTGGTAAGTTAATTTGTTATGAACTGCGTGAAATAAAAGTAGGTCAGGAAATACATTTAATTTAAAAATGCATCATAAAGGACACGCAGTGCTAACACGAGCAAGCTCACGTTTATAATTTAACCTCGCAGCCGCTGTTAGCAAGGTCGCTAATGGCTATGACCGGCTTTGGCGCAGCTAAAAATGAGTTAGCCTTTAGTTTTAATATATCTATTTTCACGTAGGATACTTCGAAGCTTCGAATAATTAAGTTAAACTAACGTTAGCTGTAAAGGTTAAGGTAACGTACGTAATTCATTCAAAGCCAAAACGTTAAGTGACTTACCCCCCAGCGAAGAGATGTAGCAGCGTGTCTTTCTGTGCCATTTTAGTCTTCAAACAGCCACCATTCTATTTTATATTTCTGTTAAAACGGTATTTAAATCGAAATAAGAGAGCCGGCTTGGTTCCCGTTTCCTCTACCGGCTTCTCGAGTGAGTCAGGAGCGCACAGAACGAACTTTGCGTAAGGTCACACGAAAAAAAGGCTCGCATGACGTCAGTGGGCCGGTCGTGGGTGTTTTCTCTGACGTCGAATCGTGGGCACGCCACCTCGTCTTATTTCTGAGTGTTGCACAAGTGCCAGCATCAAAGTTTCAAAACAGGAGGAGGACATTGCAAACCCTTAACATTAAAAAAGAGATAGATAGATAGATAGATAGATAGNAAACAGGAGGAGGACATTGCAAACCCTTAACATTAAAAAAGAGATAGATAGATAGATAGATAGATAGATAGGACATTAGAACTGTCCTCCAAATATATACTGTACATAAGTTAAAAAATTATTATGCAAAAACAGTTGTGCTGATAACTATGAATCTACCAGTATGTGCATAGTAAAAATGTGCTTGCCTAAATGGTGTTTCCATTCTTCAATTAAAAGGTTACACGTCAGATTTGTAAAAGAATAAAAGTATTCAGCAAATCCTCACCAGAAGTGATTTCCTGGTATTGAATTAGAATTAAACCATCAGCTAGAGAGGTACAAATGTATACACCAAACAGTTAATATGAATAAATAAACATGGGGAGAAAAAAAAAAATCCAAATCAATTAACATTTGGGCTGATATTTTTTGCAATTTGGTGCGGTCGGGCATTGGAGACTTTAAAAATCAGTCAAAAATGAAACTTGTAGTTGGAACATCACTAACAATATCGAAATTGTGAAGAAGACATTCAATTACTATATGTGACATTTTTCCTCTAAAAAACAGTGTCAGTGTAGTTTATTATGATTTGCTTGTTCAGAGGGGTATAAGATCAAACTGCACTTGCTAATCAATAATTCATTTTTAATATCCTATAATGTGAAATTGCAATATGACATAGAAGGTCTTACAAACTCTTACACACCAGTAAGATCTGCACACAAATCCTAAAAAACGACTGTCTACAAAAACAGTCTGTTTATACAGATACAGTGTCTACCTATACCTACCTAATCCGCTTCTACCCTGATAAGATGGGGAAATAGAAAGAGAAGATAAAAGATAAAAACCTTCAGGGAAACAAACTAATCTCTGGTTTTACTGGGACAAAATACGACACTCATTTTAGCATCCAGGCATATGCACAGTGAGCAGCCACCAATGAGTGGTTTGCATTCAGAATACAAACCACTCATCCACCAATGAGTGGTTTGTATTCAGTGCTGGAATGTGCCACCTCCCCTCTTCCTCACGATATCTATGATTTACACCTACAGGAACATAAAAGTTATTATTCATCTTAATAGTGTGTTGTTTATTGGTACGCATGTACAATACTAGCTGTTCTGCTGTGTCAAAACAGTCTCATAAAACCAGCTGCACTTCCTTTTGAGATAACAAAAGTCTTGTTATTCTTTAGTGACAGTTCCTGGGTGACTGATAGGTTAACAACCTGAGCAGGATTGACCTAATTTTGTTCTTTGGCAAAACTGAATTGGGTAAGTAGGGCATATTGTACAGTACAGCAAAGTTTGAGACTCTTGTGACTCAGTACTGTAAACATACATTGATAAAAACTAAAGTTAACATGTATGCTCCTAAAGGAAACAACAACATAGCCCCATCACCAAAATATGTTACCGGAACCTTCTATGACTGTGGAATTTATTGACAGGTCTTTTAATAGAACAGTTCAAGACATTAATATTTATAGTCCTGTAAATGGTTTACATCAGCAGTGTTTGTGAACATTGGAGTAAAATAATCCCTTTTTAAAATGTCATCCATTTGAGAAACTTTCTGTCATTGAACTGACCTCTGTGGGTGTGGATTACAAAATACATTGCAGACATTAAAACCAGGAAAAAGGTTGTGTTGAGCAGTGAGGCTGTATGAATATGGTTGGAGCTTTAGTTAATTTTCTGACCCATGAATGAATGTATCACGGTTATATAGGGGTTGAAAACAATGCTACCACCAAGTGACCGAATATGTAAATGTGCAGCTTGAGGAGGACTGCAGCTCAAGGAGACTTTTTGGTGCTTGTGGTCTAAACAGAAACACAGACATCCTGCCATTTAATTTTCCTGAATCAGCAGCATTTTGAGGCTAATTCAAAATGCTATCAATCTTAATGCTTGCAATCTAATGTGATATCGCTACATAGTTAATGCTGTCAGAAGATAGAAATTTTAAGCTGGGGTAGGCACAGTAACAAAGATTATTGTGTATGATAGAAATATTGCATTTTTAATTGTGTTTCAAGTGGGAATGTGTGCATATATGTTAAACAGTGTATGGATATGCACAAAAAAAAATGAAAAGAAAGGACAGAAGGGAGGATTTCAGGGTAACCTAAGATGAATGCAAGTGTGTTCACGCCCTCTTTTTATTGTTAAATGATTTTTGACATTTTTCCTTTTTGCAGTGTTGAGCATTTAAAGACACCACTGCAGGAAAAGGGCAGTCCACTGCAGGTTTCACCCCACTTTCCACCACAGGACAAGAGGTGCCCCCCCCCTCCACTTTCATCATTTAATTCCGTTTTGAGAGGTCCAAGTTCTCCCCCAATGCCGGTAGTTGGTGACATACATTTCCCCCCATAGGCTCCCTTACAATGCAAAACACACAGTAGTTAATTTGAAATAAACTTTAATAGATACTTAACAAACCTACAACAAGTAATACAAATAAAAATGGAAGCTGCTAGCAAGAAGAAAATTAAGGTGTGGCACAGTGTGTCCAAATTCAGCAGAATGCTAAACAAGGACCATATTTGCACATTTAAAAATTCTATAGTCATTTATGACATTTGACAATATGTTGGCGATCTGACCCTTTTATTACAGTTGTGCAGCACTTTGGATGGATTGTCTTTTATTTTCATTACAAAGCCTTAAATCTGACATCCATTGTTTTATAAAGGCACCATCTAATTCATTTAGTACTCATTCTGGCTCCCACACTCTTCTTTCTCCTTTGCAAGGCTTAAAACACAAACACTATATCAATGGTTCTCTTTTATGTGACAGCTAGGCACGTGAGTAAGCAGATTTTCATCTCAACCAAACAACCAGCTGACCTCCCTGAAAAAAACTGAAGTCAGCCGATCGTGACTTGTTGAAATGAACACCGGCGCTCTTAGGCCTCTACAGCATGTGGTTGACAATTACAGCATTACAAAAAAAAAAAAAAAAAAAAAAAAAAAAAAAAAAAAAGCAAGGGGTGACAAAAACATAACAAAATACATTATGAATGTACTGATAAAAATTACCTGCAGGTGCATGCTACAATAGTCACAGTGACATTAAAAATATTTGTGGTGATCCTATCTGATGCCTTGATGGCAAACAAAGGGCATGTCCGTAGTGCAGAGAAACCTGATGGTGCAGTGAGCAGTTGGAGCTGCTCCTCAGCTGCACTAGATTCACAGTGGAGTGGTCAGCATCTCCTTTCTGTGTTTTCTGAGCAGCAACTTTTATTATTGTTAAAAAAAAAAAAAAAAACCCAATTCTAAAAGCAACTATGATTCTGTTTTATGTCTCATTTGGAGAGGATATACAGGTTAATGTGTATGTGCTGCCACCTTGTGGTCACACACTAATAGTGCACCACTGTACCTCAACAGCTAAAAGTTCAGTTTTTTTTTCCTTCTAGCACAACCCATAACATCTCAATTTAAAAGGCTAATAGAAATTAATAATCAAAGAGCCTGGAGGTCACAGTAAAGGTACCGACCACTTATGCCACTTCAAACTGGAGAGAGACGCCAAAATGGCAACTGTCAGGACATCGTCTGGATCAGTGTATGCATAGTGCTCAGTGATTCCTGATTTCATAAAGTTAGAGAAAGAGTCATAAAAACAGGATAAGAAACCCAAAAAGCAGTCTAGCCACTGACACTGAAGCGTACTTGTGGAAAGCTCCTTCATGAGGTCGAGTCAGCCCTGGAGGCTTCAGCAATGTTGTCAAATGGGTTCAACCTTTGCAGGATCCCAGAGAAACATGAGAAAGAGGAGGGTGTGCTGTGTGTTGTGACTGTCGACGCAATCATTGGTAGAGCAGATAGTTCTTGAGAGAGGCTGGCAGGGGCAGTCTATGGATTTCACTCAGACGGTCCCTTCCTAATGCCACCCTCACTGAACGCCTACACAGATCCATCAGGGAGACGGGCTCGGCTGGTGGGAGACAAGAGGGGAGAGAGGGGTCAGAAAGGGCAACTTCTATGCTTTTATAATGGCTGAATCTTATTGCAGGAGTGTTGCAACTTCAAACTTTCATGCCACTCTGGGAGGAAGCATCCCTGTAATGTGTTTTATGTTTTATCAGCTATGGGGAGTGCTGAAGGAGAAATGAGCTGCTATAAAAATGGTAATGACCAGACGTCCAGAGCTTTATATTTTTGCTGCAGTGGCCATCAGAGGTTTTGTGGTTCAATCGAGGCAAATTTTTGTGTACAATAACAAAAACAAGTATGCAAATCATTTGCAAAGACACGTTGCCTCCATCCCTGTTACCAACAGTCACAAAAATAGCCACAAATTTAGCTATTGTATAACTTGGAATAGGAAAATGATAGTGGAATATTTAAATCAAGAAGCTGGCTCGTGTCAAAACAGATTCCAGTTAAGAAGGAAGTAACACAAATAAAAGAAATCTACTTTGAAGAAATGAAATGGACGGACATTCCCAGACATGCCATTAATGTAACTACACAGAATTTAAGACATCTCTTTTGTGATTTGTCATTATTTAACAACTGAATAATAAAAGCAATAAGTATATTAATTGGCAATGAAAGAAATCTTAAGTTTTTGTCCCTGTATTTGCAGTATATTTTGTCTGACTTCCTGCATACTGGATCCAAAACATCTGCAATACACCGTCAGACTAAACTACCTTCAACATCATTTTTGATATACCACATATTTTGAAAACATCCACAGAAAAATAACAGCTGTGTTAGAGAAAAGTGGGCCGAATATTAGACCTCTGACCTTGCATGAGAACGGGGCTTCCCTGCTCTACATACAACTGAAGTCCTGCCATACTGAATCAATTCCACTTGGCCATTTGTACATAATTGCCGTTTTACTAATTTTTTCATAGATCTAAACTGGGTCAGGAACATGTACTAGGTCGCTGAAGATGAACATTTAATGAGAACGAGCACTTGGGACATAGAAAAGTACAGCATGTTTTGATAAACACCTATTTTTTCCTTATTGAAGGTTCATGACCATTTCGCTCAGGAATAACTGGGATTAGTCAATTAATATCACGTTACGCATCTGTTGAAAGAAAAACAACCTGTTTTGTACACGAATATCAAGAACTATTACATGCTTTAAAGCCAATGACATCTAGCTTAAGACCTAGTTAACAAATAAAGGAGAAGCAGAGTTACTGAACAGGGTCACGTTTTTTATTTCTTGACTCCTTACTATGATCAGGGCAAAGTGGCTTCATTCCCATTCCAGAGAAGTTAATATAGGAATAAGCAGTTAAACATTAATTTTCTTGCATAGCCTGGACTACAAGGTAAGGATACAAATAAAGTCATCTTATTGCACAACTTCTTCACATAACAGCTGGACAAGCAGCCAGACTGATGCACGTCAGTAAACCGTAATGCTGCTCTGAAGTAACCCTGTCTGTCTGCATCTGCCATCTGACCCTTGACCATTACGCCTTAGTTCACTGCATCAATAAACGTTGCCATCGAGTCGGGAAACGATGTACACAGCATGGCATTGCTGATCGGGAGATAAGGTCATGGTCAGAGAAAAACAAGCAAGATAAAAAAAATTAATTTTTACAAGCTCATACTTACGATCAAGTCCATTTATGTACCGGATTCGGATCTCACAGTGTCCCCACACAGCGCTCACCACCGGGTACAGCTTCCTGCCCTTAAGTCCTCTAAATGCCACCCCTAGATAATGTCCGTCTACGATGTAACCCAAAGTCCCCTCATCCATGTCCAAAACTACCAGGAGGGAGTCTGGCACGACGAAGGTGTCGTCCGGCTCTAAGAAGGCTGGGTAGGTTTTTCCTGGGTGATTCTTGCCATCGTGGTAGAGTTTACTCCTGCACAGGTCCCAACCCCAGGACTCGGCGTTGCTTCCTACCAAGGCTGCGTAGCCCACAGAGTGCAGGGGGGCGTCGCTTGTGGCCACCCCGACGACCGCATGGGTGCCCCGCTGTCGCTTGGCCCAGCTGATCTCCCACACGTGCAGTCCCCTGGTGTAGCCGACGTGGCCGCGGATGGCGTCCGTGCTCTGTGCTACAGGGTGCCTGTGGAACACCAGCTTGTTGTCGTCCTTAACGAAGATATTAAGGGAGCGGTCGTCATTGTTCCACGAGTGTTGGATCTGGACGTCCACACTGGCAGGTGGCATGTCCAGCAGCAGGTCCAGTCGAGATGGTTTGGTGTGACTCAGCGCCTGCAGCTCGAGCTTCAGGGGACTGAACGCCAGATCCCGCATATCAATGGTTTTAATGCCGCCCGGGACTTTCTGCCCCATGCTCTGAGTGGTGATGACAGCACTCCTCTTCCACCTCCCCCCCCCTTAAAAATAAATGGGGGGAGTATTAGGCCTGAGACCCTCTCCTCCACTGTGCTGCTGCAACCAAGAAGGGTTTGCGTTTCCAGTTGAAGCCAGGTGTAGTTCAGAGCAGGTGCTGGTTCAATTCTGCCTGGAGAGATGAGAGAAGATAAAAGCAGAGACAAACATGTTAATTATTACACAAAATTTAATTAGTTCTCTTTCTGTGTGGACCATCATCTCCTACAAAAAAAAAAAAAAAAAAAAAAAAAAAAAAAAGACAGCGATCTAAACATAATCATGCACTTAAAAGCAGTACTATTTAGTCTATCTTTATAATGCCATCGTGCTTTGATGGGACAATCTGCTGTTATCTCATGATATAGTATCTGCTGGATAACTAACAGTACATGTTTGCATTTAATAGGAAGTTTCATCAGTGCTTTAACCTGATGCATTTACTAGTTGTCAGACAACATTTGACAGTAGCTGCAGGGCTGCAAAGAGGCTTCAAAAGTGGCTTTGTTCTCATGTGATGCTTAACGTGCATAACATAAAGAAGGCCGTGTACAGTGGCCTATGTAAAGGGAACTGCAAACCAAAATACTAACTTAAACTGATGACATTATCATTACATATCCACAGCAAATATGAATCTGCTGGCCATGGCCTCATTTTCAAGAGCCGAAAAATGCTCAAGACGCAATTTCGCTGTGTGTGACGTCCATAGGAATCTCAACCTAATCTGAAGTCTGAGGCCCACAGTGGATCAGTATCATATGGCCTTGATCTCTGACTACCATTTTGCTTTAACATCAATCAACCAAGAAAGACAAGACCGACAAGTTCATACCATACAGTCAGAGTCGTTTGATTTAATCAAGGGATTAGGCTAACTGTGAAGTCAGGTTGAAGTTCAGAATTTGAAATTACTGACAGTTTCTGTGTCTTTTGCATCACTGTGTACAGACCTCATAGTTTAGCACATTAAACGCAAACCATGTCACCAAGTACAGTTATGACTTTATGACTCTATACATATAAACAGTATTAGAAGTTGAATGTAAGGGAGTTGCTGCTTGTTTTTTGAGCTAAGCACCCACATCTTGAAAACAGCCACTTGGTGCGCCGCCATGGCACTCACTATAAAACATGTCAAGGTACAATTTTTGCAATACACTTCCCCATTCCTTTCAAATCTATCAAGATCTGGGAGTTGAACAGTCACTACATCTATCAAATGTCACGTGACATCTTGAACCACATGTTCCTGTCAGTTCTTACAATGCTCAGAAAACACTCCTTTAGATATGAGGCTCTACATGTGCAACAAAAGCTGATCCCAGTCTCTCACGGGTTTACACTTCACTTAGCTCCTCTGAAAGTGAAATATGTCCACAATCTCTAAAAATAGGAAACAAAAAAAAAAAAGNTCCAGCCATTTCCTATTATATGGCGGTCTAGTCAGAGGGAAACAGGAAAAGTAGTAATAAAACGTCTGGTTTAAAAATATAAAACACATTCTGCTGTCTTGTTTGAGGAGACGCTGCTGGTCCACAGCTCTTTTCTTTTCTAGCAGAAAACTTTGAGATCACAGAAAATTTGACAATAAAATCTGAAGAATACCTGCCGTGCCTTTCTCCAGACTCAGACTTAATAGATTACAACATTTTGATTACAGAGGAATCTGAATTCAACCATTACATCCAAGTGTTATACAACACAGCACAACTAATCTGTAACCTCTCCAGCTCTATCTGCTGCCAACGGGCTTATTTTAGATATCGCCAGTCTGGCCTTCCTTCAGTCGTGAGAACACTATTTGGTCTGCGTTTTAATGATCGTTATCTCGCAGACATAATGGGACATCTTTATGAGTGCAGGTGTGATTTCTGCTGCTCTTTGGTCTCCGTGTTTCTGCCCGTGTTGCATCAGGGCCAGAGAGGGCATTGTGTTATGTGGAAAACTGGGCTGCTGGGAAGGCCACTCTAATTGAATTGTAGACAAGAGTTCATTGAGAAGTGCTTTGGCTCTTCTTCTAATGCCAGTAAACAACCATTTAAATGGGTCATGTCTCTTCAGTGATTGGAAAACAGGAGGGAAGGAAAAAGCCAGCAGCGGGTGGCCAGCATCTGAATGTAAACAATCTCCTTTTCAATGCCTGTCCAGCATTCAGAGAGAGTGAAACATGTTAATTTAAACACTCTTTGTGCTTTGGGTTTGCAATTCCTTCTCCCCGTGGCAAAAGGCCATTTTACAACACAAAAACATACATACACAGCTAAATCAAAAATTAACAATAAAGGTCTTCTTATGTTGACCTTGAAATTCAAAATAATTGTGAGCATTAGTGGTATGGTGAGCGGTGGCTTGTGGTGAGATATGTTTGGGCTTGGATCCCGGCTTGAGCTGGTCGGGGGTCCTGGGCCCCTGGGTTGTTTTTGGGTTGATTAAAATGCAGGAGGAAGGCTCGCTTCATTTGCTGAGCCAAGGAAACACTTGTCTCTATTATAAGGTCCAATTTAGACCAGGCCCACCTGAAATTAAGCCCCAGCCTGTTTGTTGACCTGCTGAGTAAATGATGCTCAAGGTTTAACCAATGAGAGTCATACATTGTACAGTACAAAAGGGGATAAAACAACTAATAGATTAGTTGATTAACAGAATTAACCAATAATTAAAACAAGTGATTAATTATATTCAATCATTTGTGAAGTAAAAGTGCTTATTCAGTGTGAGTTTTTACCATCTTTCTGTGTGTAGTATCATTATAAATGTTCTATATTTCGGTTTTTGGACTGTTGGCTAAATAAAATATGAACTTTGACGATATCACATCAAACTCTGGGAACTTCTGATGCGCATTCGTCTGTAATTTTGACATTTTATAGCGTTATAACTGAAAAAAAAACATCAGTGTCAGTCTTAAACACAAAGCCTTTGTATGCTATGAAGATGTGTTGTTGAATTATAATAGTAATGGCTTGTCTCTTAATAAATCAGGATTAAACGGTATAAAGACCTCAGATGTTCAAGATAAAGGGTTTAGTTTATATTTTGTCCAAATATTTTCGATGTTTCCAAGTGAATTTCTGCCACTGTAGGTTAGCAGGCGCTCTGGACACATATAGCTTGTCATGCTAGCTAGAGTAAAGTAGCTAGCATGACAAGCTAACCTTCAAATAAGCCGTCGGTGGGTCAGGCAGCCGTGTGTCTGTCTCGCGGAGGGTCCACCTAACACGGACACAGATTTATTTACAACACCTTCCTTCCTGTTTACCTGCAGCTATTACACCAACACAAATCGTTTTAGCGTAAGAGCAACAAAACGAAGCACGACGACAAAAGAACATGCAACTTATTCTGAACAGGACGTTTATGCTACAACGCGCTAAATTTTCTTCAATGAAGCTAAAAGAGGTGCGAAAAGGAAGAGCAAAACCGAAACAGGCGCTTCGGCTGCCACGAAAATAACCGAAAAGACACATATGGGGGGAGGAAGGAGAAGAGGATGAAAGACGAACAGACCTTGTTGCTAAGTTGTCGCGAGGAAAAGCAGACTGGGTGAGACCGGGTTAGGCTCCAGATCCTGCACCTACTCCATCGCAGTTGTCGGGTTCTGTGTCGTCTTATCTTGTGCCATTTGAGGCTGAACATGAATTAGGTGAAATGATGGCTGCTCTTTAACATCTCTAACGTCACGTGGTAAAATGCTCCCAGCTGCTGTGCGAGATTAGGACCTCCCTACAACAGGGCGAAGTTAGTTTCATGTTGGGACTAGTGGATTGGGGTTTCCGCTTTCGATTTTCCCGTATTTATCCAAAATTAGAAATAGAAAAGCGCAGTGATGTTTGCATTGTATGCATCTATAAATGGCGATGAAAACATGTTTCCACTTACTGACCATTTTACTGTATGTTAAGGGAGCAGAAACTCCCCACAAACTGGCAATTATTTCACAATCTGGCATTTTGAACACCTTAAATTTGTTATTATCTTGTTACACCGAAGTGAACTGTTGTCTTTAAATTTAAATTTATGTATGTTTTATGTGAATGTATTTTTTAAATTTAATAATTTATCACTGTTTCCTTTGCTTCTCAATTCGTGAAAATTTTGTCCCTTACTCCTTCAATAAAGTTGGCTTCATGTTTGTTATACCAAGTTTTTGTGATGTAATTTATCACTTAAAAGAATACGAAAAAGTACAGTCTTTCTTATAAACTCGTAGCAGCGTTAACACTTATCCTTTCACATTTAATTCAATGTTATTTGTAAATAAAATTGCTTATTGGAGCTTTAAATCAGAATTATATTCTCCTGGTGACACAGGAGTGTTATTTTAAAATTGTTGTATTATATTGTTTATTATTAAACCAAGAGTGAATTTTAAAGACAACAATAAAGTGAATTTCACAACTCTGATTTATATGGGGAATATGGGGATTGTAGGATTGTAGCTAGATAATATTAAATGGTGGTTGTAAATTGTGAATCTTACTGTGATTTAAAGTGTTTTCAAACTGACGATGTGAAATTATAATTGTATAACCAATATAAAACTAACTTCACTCACTCCCAGAGAATCCCTTTTATATGTAATCTAACCTACAGCATACACTGGGCTGAAATCATATTATAAGCAGTCAGGTAGGACATCACAAAGACACTTTTCATGTGTATTTACTCTCACATTAAGACAAGTTGCTTTAATTCAGATGAGTTATAGCTTAAACACTATAAAGCAAATACAAAGTTATAGCAGCAGTCACTATAAAGAAAATCAGTAAAACATCAATACCTGCTTGGATAGTTAGTCTGTCTATTCTGATACATTCTACCACAAGAGCATGTAATATTCTTGTGTTTTAGGTTACTATTATCTTTCAAAAAGATAGAACAGAATTTAGTTTTTAACTTTTTTTTTACAGTCTATCTTGAGGTTATGCGTGTTATATTAAGTGATGGACTCAGCTCTCAACTTTAAATTATATTTCCTCTGAAGTTCACAAACTGTACATAACCAGCTTTAAAAGGATTGTGACATGATTGCAACACCAGCAGTGATCAATGACTTGACACACACACTGAAACACTGGTGCCCTTTGTTGTTCGGCTTGACCTTCAAGCCTCACAGTCCCTTGTCAATGCAGTTTAAATAGTAGAGAATGACGTTAAGACAGATGGAAATTCTTAACATCAGTGTTATTCAGAATGTCTCGCATTCTATTGACTGACACGCTGACTAACCCAACCCCTGGGGAGTGTCAAATATCGTAAATCATGGGCATTTTTTGACATGCTACCAAGGATTATGCACCATACAAATGACCTTCATGTGCTGGACCACTGCTGCAGTCACGTCTAATCCTTTATACAGAATCTACCAGGATCTCTTTCCCAACAACAAGGTTCATTCATAAAGAGAATACAAATAAGCTATGTGTGATTTTCCCTCATTTAATGAGCTCAGTAATTAATTATCTACAAGGATTTCATATTCTTTTCTGCCCTTGACATTGAGTACAATAAATGACTGCTCACAAATTCCTCTTAATCCATGTGAGTCAGAGCATTCACATTCATTTGAGCTTCAGGAAATACTAGTGTGCTGTTGCCATCTAGTGTTTTGTTCTGTAAAAGCCAACTCGAAGCTTGAGTTTCTGAAGCTCACATTAAGTTATCAACTCTGTCTGCATTAAACTGTACTTCATTCACCTATTACTTACTTAGAGTACTATTGTTTTGTTTTGTTTAGGAAAGACACATGATCCAAATGCCACATGATGAGATATGCACAAGTGCCAAAACTGCATAGATGTGCTGTGCTGATCAGGTTTAATGCTTCATTCTCAACTGGTCACATTCCTCCTCTTCTTTTCATTCTTAACTTGAAACTCATGCATATTTTCCAATTTGGCATCTCATTTCTCTTTGACAAATGCTGGAATTGAAAGGGCACTTTAAATGACCTTATTTGTCCACTGTGTGGGGGTATCTGAAGGTAATATGGCTCATTTTACATCCCTGGCAGGGAACATAGCTCGGTGACTTGAATTACCTTCCCCTCAGCTCGTCTCCCAGTGAAAATCCCATTTTCCCGTGCACTGATGGTGCAATGTGCTGAGCTTGGTGATATCTCAGGGCCCCTCCACGGTGGAGGAGGGGAGCAGAGACATGCTTACTGCCTCCCTTTTAGAAAGCATCATTTCAGCAGGATCGATAGTACGTCCCACTCCACGGCTAGCAGAGTGCAGTGCCTCTACTGGGNGGGGGGGGGGGGAACATGTGTGGACAGCAGTACCAAGGCAAGTCCGAGCAGCACAAGCAGCCAAGGTGAATGATCGTGTGCTGCGTCAGACACCCGACTCCTCACTTGTTCTGAGATGCAGTTTTTCTGAGGAGCACCAGTGGGTGGATGCTGTCCTCAAGTGGTGGACAACAGATGAAGCTGCAGAATGAACTAGTTTAGCCATAAGGTACTTCATGTTCAGTGTTTTCCTCGCTGACTCACAAATATGCCCTGAGATAGAAAGAGATCTGCATCTGCTGCAGCTTTCACAGAAGCCTTCCTCTGTCTTTCTCAGTTGTCCCACTCTTCTTCCACTGTGAGGTTGAGCACTCAAATAGATTTATGTTGTAGGTGAGATAACTTCTCATATTTCCGTAGGTGGCTTGCAATCTAAGACCAGCACAGATGAGCTTGGTATAGCAAAAATCCTTAGACAGTGATAAAAATAATCATTGCCAGTTGTTTATGCGGTTCAGAAAAGGATAAAAATCTTGACTGTAACAATACAGACGTCAGGAAAATGTTTTACACCTTGCTTTAATTTTACTTCTAGCAACCCTGTATTGTTTCTTTTTGACATTTGACCTTTATTTAACCAGAATCATCTCTTTTTTGAGTCAGTAAAAGTTATGTATCATATGTTCACTATTGACATAATGTTATGATAATCTATAATATCTCCCAAATGATGAAATCATTATTTTAATCTCTAAAAGCTACACAGTGCAATTTTGCAATTACATTTCACTATTTCTAGGATGAAGCAGCACTAGAATAGTCTTTGTATGTGTATGTGTCAGCAAACATGCATTTAGCGTGTACTTGGATGACTTTGTGAAGAATGTTCGCTGGCGCATGCACACCTGTGTTTTTAAATGTACAGTATGCGTATCCATAGGAATGGAGCAAGTAAGGAGAGGGCATCAGCTAGGAGAGGTGCACCACTGCGGGACAGCGGATGGGACAGGATGTGTGGTGCAGTATGAGAACCCCTCTGCTCAGATCGCTGCTCATTTGTCAAGTTGCCTGCAGAGTTGAATGGTGCATTGCTGCTAAAACACAGAGGTAACCGGCAGCCAGCAGCACACCTCCAGGGAGGATCTCAGGTGAATGAGAGTCTCCTTGGGTGATCAGCAGATTAGTGGTCTTTATTTAAGAAAAGCTGCTCACCACATGCCAAAGCGTCAAGTTGAAGACAGATTTTGTACTGTGCTTCTGGAATAATTTCATATTATAGTAGTCATTTGTATATCTTACCATTTTTAGCATGAATAAAAAGAAGAAGTTTTTCTGGAATATTCATCAGATCTACCCAGAATATGTTTGTGAGTTTGTTCTACTTGCTGTCTGCTGTAAGAAATTAGGTACTCTGTGTAAACACTGCATTCCCTTGTGTACTTTAGCATAGCAGAAAGCAGTTATTAAATTCCCAGTCATTTATATTTCCAACATGGTTTATATTTCCAACATGGTTTTAATAAGTGTAATCATGTTCACAGTTATTTGTTTAGCTCACTCAGGCTCTGTCTTTACATATGAGCAGCACAGATATTTTCTCCATGCTGGGACAAGGGGAGAAGCCCAGTGTCCTCACAGCGTTAATGGTAGTCTGGTTCTGCTGGTGGACGTGACAGTAAACCGGCAGACCCATGGAGCTCATCCTGCGGATCAGAGCCAGGGACAGAGCCAGCAGATGACCAGCTCGTCGGTTCTCTGGCAGGATGAAGGCCATCCTCAGCTCACACAGCTCGTCAGACAGCATCCAGGACACGGGCTGGCCCTTTTCATTCATCACACAGTGGTTTGGCAGATGGCGGATACATGCTTTCACATGAGACTCTTGGCTCCCACCATAGGGTAAGTATCTGTCCACTAGCTCAGCATGGGATTCATCCAGAACGGAAATTGGTGTTAGTAGCTTTCTGCTGAGTGCAGGGAAAAACGGCAATATCAACATGAACAAAAACGATGTATATGAACTGATTAAATGCATAGTACAGTTTGTAATCTGGCTCAGCAGTCAAAAAAAATTCTAATTGAGCTGCTTTAAAATGAGGTCATGAATAAATTTCATAAACTCACTCCTGCCATTCTATATTCTCTGGGCTGTGGTGGATATAGGTGTTATAAACCCCATATTCTGTGATATTGAGTCCTCTGAGAGAAGCGGTTTCTTTGATGAGAGGACAGAGTGAGCTGGGTATACCTTTCAGAGAAACGAAACCAAAGCGACAATATATTCACCATCATGGCACTGCAATCAAAATCACATGAACAGAACTGCGTGTAAAGCTATTGGATCACAGTTTATGGTTCATCTTATTATCATTGCTTTGAAATATATAATCCATATCAGGTCTGACATTTTTTATTTATGTTTATTTGTATAGGCACTGATACATGAGCACAGAATATTCACAGAATAGACAAATACCACATATAGCATTTATAGCCAGGATCATTTGCAAAGATTGGCTCTATAGAGCAAAGCTTGTCCCTAGATATTAAAAGTATGAATATGTTGCACCAATACAACAACACATTAGGTGCTAACAGCAATGACAGGCATTGATGAAAATGAAAAGACACACTGTGCTACAGCCTACACAAAAATGCCTCCAGTGTGGAATTTTTCAAAGCAAACGTTACAACATATTTTCTATTTCCGAATGCAAACCCAAGAGCAAAATATTACGCCAAATAGCATATTTAACAAAGAATTTCTAAATTTATCCTAAAGTAATTTATATGCATTTACTTCAGTGAATGCAGACATTTGGAAACAGTCGTGACTAGTAATAAATCCAGTTAATGGCAGGGTAAAGCATCAGGTGCAGTGTAATAATAGCTAGGCGTCACTGGTGGGAACTGTACATGTGGTGATGGTGTGGCAATAAAATATAAACATGGGTAAGTGCACTGATGCAAATGGCCACAGAAAAGTTCATTGTCTGCACCTCTAATCTAAAACAAATATTGTAACAGACTCAGTTGTCCCTTGTGTATATCACCTCTGAATGTCAGTCCTTTCCTCCAGTTTACAACTCTGTTATTCAGCAGCAGATGTCTCAGAGTTTCAGGGTTCTTGATGAAGACGGTGCACATGTCAGGAATCACCCCGGAGCTGCTGCTACTGAAATACTTTAAAGGCAGATATAGATATCAGCAACCACTCTGGAGGAGCCTATGAGTTATCTTTGTCCCTATGTGCTATACCTGGTTTTGACAGTAACAAATGGCAGTACTGAACGTGGGCCAGGAGTCAACACACATCTCCAGATGACAGGAGTTGTTGTGGAGAATATGCATCACTCCTCCAAGTACCTGGAACAAAGAACACAATGCAGTCTGGAAAAAGAAACCAAAATAACAAGCCAATTACCATCTGTGCAGAAGAAAACAGCGGCACAAATAACACCGTAGCAAAAGGCTGTGCCGTCTTAACCCCAGACAATTATAAAAATTCAAGATAGCTGTCATACAAACATAGCAACATTACAGTGATGGACTGTGGCAGCTCCCTGTAAAGGATATTTTTCAGCAAAGTGAAGTCTTTGAATGCATTCAGGATGATCATATCGTTTTTGGCTTCAGTAGAAACTGGCTGCTGTTCAGTGTTTAGGTGCAGCTTGGCTGAGAAACGTAATATTTACAAGAATAATTTAGCTGGTTTACGGCTTAATTGGCATTTACTTACTACTGCCACTGATAAGATAAACACCAAGTCCAAAGTTCTTAGTTTCTACGCTGGGAAATATTTACTTTACCAACCGTAGAATGTACACACTGAGCTAAATGATTCAGAAAATACTGAAAAAAAAGCAGAAACAAAATTTGTATATTTACAGTATGTTTTGTACAGATGCTTAATATCATTTAATTTCAATTACAGGTTTATGAATGGCTAATTACTGTCTCTGAATCGCTGCTTCCCTCATTCCAAGCTGATTTTGTTTAGCTCTGACACCGCTGTAATGAGCAGAATGACTGCTGCTGACTCTGACAGCTGACAGAGTTGGTTCTCGTTCACCACAGCAGAGCAGCCAGCTGTCAGAAGTTCAGCCACTCGCCGTAATGTCAATCCATCATAGATCTTTTACTACAATCTCCTTAATGCTGAGAAAGTGATGACTCCCTGCACCTCATATGTTTAACTTATCGAACTCTGCCTTTCAAATGAAGATCTATAGTGTCACAGCCAGTAATGTCATCAGTTGTTCTTAGAGCATTACCATGTCAGCAAAAGAAATGATATCTGGATAATGCTCCTCTTGTGGATTCACTGTTCAACTTGTTAAAGCATTTTAGACTAATTCCTTTACAACCTTCTTTGACCTCTTCTGTCTTTGATCTTTGTTGTGGCCTTGGGAAGGATCTCAGTTTTACAAAATGAGGTCACCAAAGAAACAATGGTGCAGTGAAAAACGGCACCCTTCTCCCTATAAAGTCAGTATGCCAACGTTCTTCTTCTTGCCAGAGTGATTAGACTGAACAGAGAAACAGTTAATTTAGTGCTAGCTAGCCTCAATTACCTGCCTATAGACTCTATTTTTCATTGCTAATGTCAGATTTCCCCTAAGAATATGTCTGAAATCCACTTTCTTGCAACTTGTCAGATTTTTTGGTGATAAATTCTGCTTACATCCAAAAGAGGCATTTGTGAGAAACTAGTCACAGCTTGGCGTCCTGCACCCTGGAGTCAGATGCCAAGGCAATTCTCTTCCTTGACTGAGGACTATTGAGAATTAGTCCGAGTTGATGTGTAAACCAAGCAAGCTGCTGAGCTTGTGAATCAATATCTCTATTATCTTTTCTGGACAGATCAATGGAGCCGAGCAATGGGCTGGGAATGGCAAAAAAAAAAAAAAAAAAAANAAAAAAAAAAAAAAAAAAAGACACACACTCATAGACACAACCTCACCAGCTGATAATTAGACTCAAATCTGTTATCTGGATGTGTCATGACTGTCCATACCTGACAGATAACCTTTCATCATATACATTACCTCCATTTTGTAATGGCACATGCTTGATGAGACAATCAGTGATGATGAGCTGCTGTGTCACCAAGTCCAACAACAAGCAGCTACTTAGTTAATTATATGCTACCACTCATGTCCAAGTAGTTTCCCACAAATTCAATCATAAATACGAGTGTTAGCTGAATGTGCTCAGTTACTGAACAATACAGATTAATCTCTTTGCTAATACGATTTATGATCCTGTATCTATGCATTCTGCCCATCGCTGGGCTAACAGGAGAGAGTATTAAGAAGCGCTGAGAGCTAAAGGCGATGAGGTGACAGTAGTTGGGTAAAACACAGAGAGGTAATCTAATAGGACATGTAAAAGGCCCCTCCTCATGGCTTATTTATCACAGGGGATGCCATTACTGAGAATGGTGTGGGCCATGTGAGGGAAATGCTGGCAGGGGCATTTTCCCTGGTGTCATAGAGTACAGAGAACAAAGGTGTGATGCTCAGCACACTAATGCAGCAGCACTGCTGCATGCAGATCACACTTACAGGCAGCAATGCGTTCCTCTCAGCTGATTCCTATCATGGCTCCAGTGATCTATATCGCAGCTGACACAGATTGGCAATGACAGGTTCATATTCATCCCTCAGTCAATGATGCTCAGTGCACAGCCACTATGGAGGTTTGCTGATTCAGCAAACCGTACCAGCATTGGCTTAGATCAGGTGGAAGTGATACACATTAATTAGAGAACAAAGCCTTCTTATGATATTTATAACTGCTATGTGCTATTACAGGTAAGAATAGACCTTGGCTTGATGGCTGCAGGGTTAATGTGAGGGTTCAACTGGGGGCCCAGGAGAACAAAGTGTGGGAAAAAAAANGGGAAAAAAAAAAAAAAGAAAAAGGCTCATTTCTGCAGTGAGAAGCAGAGAACGCTGCACTGCTGCAGAAAACAGCCAAGACACGGTTGGCTCAAACATATAGGAATTCTAATGGAGAGCCATTATCAGCACAAAAACCATGCAGTGCACTGCAAATTTCATTACTGAAAGCAGGGTAGAATATTTGAAATAGTACTTGCGTACGACCAAGTGTGGACAGACATTGCACAAAGAGGAGTATAACCTTATTGACTGACTAAATGATGGATGATCTCTCTCTCACAGGGTCGTGCAACGCGTAAAAGACAAATTTGGTTGGTCAAGATTTTTCTACATTTTAGCGCACTGCAGAATAGCACCAGTAGAGTGGTGCATCTTGGGTAATGAAAGGTAGGAAATACGGATTGCAGATTAAGGACATTTTACTTTGCTGAAGTGAATTTTGTACCTATGGGAATTTTGGAACTTTCAGCAAGTTTTCAGATAGCAGCATTTAGATAATGACATTCGCTGAATAACTGCAGGATTATTGCACATTTGGCAGAATGTGTGATGACACTGTGTGTATAATACTACAAAGTGCATCTTTGATTCCCAGCAATTTCCAGTTGAGAAACAATAAAACTACATTTTTACTTGTGACAAATTATGATTTGTTTTACATTTGGAAATCAGTATCAACAACAATTTCCTTACTCTAGCTTGACGTAACATTACAATATTGGATATTATATGTATTGTTTTGAGCTAAATGGTCTTAAAAACCCTTTGTAGCTCTGAAGACATCCTTCTAAGAACTTTCAGATGAATTTAGATTTCTTAGATATTATGACAGCTTTCAAAACAGGCAAGTAAGCTGCTCTTCACGAGATCAGCGTACTCACCTCCTAGAATGGCTTTTGCTGTACTGTGAAAATGAATAAAAGGTGATGAGAGTTGTGTGCGTAGAGGGGGGTCTCTCTTGTGAGGAGTCCTTGGTTCTCTTGGGNGGGAGAAGACCAAGGAGGGGGTGCTGAGTAGAATGGGTAGCAGAGGAGGGCAGACTAAAGGATGTGCACACACACTGACCCTGGAGGTTGCATTCCCCTTTAAAAGTCCCATCCCACTCAGATACGCAGAGCTCATGCAGGATCTGCTGCGGCAGTGGGGGAACACTGCTGAGCTGTGCAGTTTGTACTGCCAGCAAGCGTGCAAAGAAGAGGAGGGGGAGCGAGAGCATACAGGAGGAGGAGGAGGAGAGAGGGAGGGAGAGAGAGGGAGAGAGAGGGAGAGAGAGAGTGCAAACAATGTCATTCTGTTCAGGAGGCAATGCTGCAGTCAAGTTTGCCACGCCATGAAAGCACATCACCAGCAACCAAGAGGCTCAGAGTGAGTGCATAGAAGTTTTCTCCTCTCCTCCTGTCTGCGATGCATTCAGACTCATCCGTAGGTATGCCTTTCTTCCCTATCTAGCATTATTTACCTTGTATGTTGTGTTCTTTCCTGTCTACGAAAGGATGTGTTATATTTCTTAAATTAGAAATTCAATAGTTGATGTATGTGCGTGTATATATCCGTGTGCGTGCCTGTGGTGTGGAAGCTCCTGGCTGCTTCTGTCTCATCAGTTTCAGCCTCCTCTGCACCAGTAATAACCAACCAGACAGCCAGTCAGTTAGCAGTCAGGCTCTACTGCTCCCTCATCCATGTTTAACACATGGTACAGGCTGGAAATAGCAGCCGGCGTGTCAGATAGCGGCTGGTTGAGAGGACTCACACAAGGACAAAAACCGACCAGGATGCTAAGAGTTCCCTCAAGTAGAAGAGACTTTTTATCTTTGCTGACTTAGCTTCCAGCAGAGTACAAACAGTCTCAGCTCCCTACTTTTTCTCTTAGCTGTGGTTATATTTGGGAGCATGTGCCAATTGTGGATTTGTAATCGCAGATAATGTTATAGAGAACTTCCTGTGTCAGTGTTCTGCACAAGTGAGAGCTGTCAGTGTCTGAGAGCTAAAATGGGGAAATTAGAATGAGGCTACAGTGGCCTGCATGGGACAGAGGAGCTGTGGTGCAGTCATGAAGTTGTGCTGGAGCTACTAAGACTTCACCGCCATCCTGACAGCGGAAACTGGTGCAGAGTGTAGCACCTTATACTTTTTGGAGAGTTTATGTGACACTACTTGTGTATGCGTGTCAGAGAAAGAATGAGAGATGAAGAGAGAGGAAAAGCAGAGTATTTAAATAAGTTTTCATTTTTGTTATAGAGAAAAAAGAAAGGAAAAGGTTTCACGGAATTCAACGCTTAGTTCTAATGTCTCAGATACTCACTTATACTCTTAAAGAGGCAATGTTACATTGTTTGTCTTTGTCGCTGTTACTGTCTGATCAACTCAGAACCTTTAGGAAGGCCATGTAAAATTTGTTTACAGGGAAAAGAGCTCCAATGTAAAAGTGAGTCAGTGTTCAACATGTGTTCCAGGACATGTTTTGGAGGTCTGGATGATGAATCAAGCTTGGTCACTTTGCCGGTATGCAGGCTAGGTCAGTCCTGAGTTCACCTCAGGTAACTGTGTTAAGACCTTGAAAAAGCAAACGCAGGCCCTGCACCGTCATCTGGCTCTTTGTGAGGCAGGAGGCCGGAGCATCTCTCTGGATTTGTACCTCTGCAGGCAGACAAGTGAGAGGGAGCAGAATGATAGCAAACGATGCTAAAGGTTCGTGCCAGATCTGGAGCCTGACATCATCTTGAAACATCTGCAGTTCTGCTCACACTTTCGCTGAGGGGGGATGCTGCACTGCCAGCAAGGAAATTGCCGCACTCACCTGATGTTCCTTGCACCTCACTTCTGCCCCCCCCCCCCNTTCTTCTTCTTCCCTCCTCCTTCCTCCTCCTCTCTAATGTCTCTACTGTAGTCTCTCTCACTCTCAGAAGTACAGCTGGCCAGCACAGCGCCTCACCGGCATGCTTTACACCTCTGTGATTCTACCCTCCCTCTCCTGCTGAAAAAGTATTCAGCACATGCTCTTACCATCCTCGAGCAATTTGCCTGAGTGAATAAACAGACAAGAGGATGTTAGAGAGAGAGAGAGAGAGAGAGAGAGAGAGAGAGAGAAGCTGGTGAGCCAGCAGCAGAACAGCAATCCTGCAGTGTCCTGCAGCAGCTGAGTTCCTGCAGTGCCGGCCCATCATTGCATATATGCACACTCATATACATAAGTGCGAGCCCGCACGCACGCACACACATACCAACACACACGCACGCACACACACACACGTGCATGTACATCAAAACACAGCGATGCATGGAAACATGCACTTAAACATCAGAGTTCGTTCATTTTTTTCTCTCTTTGTCTCCTCTCTCTCTCTCTGTCTCTGTCTTTCTCTCTCATGCACGCACACACATACACACACACACACACACGCATACACACNACACACACACACACACACACACACACACACACACACACACACACACTGAGTCCTACAGTATACAGTCACGTGATGCAGTGATGGAGAGTATGAGCGAGAGGAGGCCATCTCTCTCTGGACCGGACTAAGGCAAGTTTAGGGAGAGAACACACACACACACACACACACACACACACACACACATGAAAGGTCCCCTGCCTGCTTGTTAATGAAGCTCGAGAGAGAGGCAACAGCGAGATTAGCAGGCTGTCCCCCCTACCCTAATGGTGCACTGTCCCATTCCAGCACTCCAGTTCCGATGATGTAATCAATGCAGCAAGCTTTGAACTTGCTGGGCTTGGGGGGGGAGGGGGGGGGGNTTCACCCCCCCATACAGGATTTGCCTCAGCGATGCATGTGTGAGGCCTCAGCTACAATCTGTATCCTAGGTAGGAAGTCGAGTAAACACCTTAGTAATTTTTTAAAATGACAAATTAGACATTAAAATATGGAAAATAATTTCAATAGATTCAGCAAATCTCAGTGGTTGTCCACATTTCACTACCGTACAAACACTTGACGCTTAATTAAGAACCAAGCTGTGGAAACTCAAACCAAACTCAGAAGGAAAAACTATATGTCTGGCACTTTTCCAGCAAGCAGGCGGCGGTGCAGCACTGCAGCCACACTTCCAATAATTAAAGCAGTTATCTGCAGGCAAAAACGCCGCTGCTGCCCTTTTACCAAGTTGCTTTGCTTTTTTTTTCATTGCTGTCAGCTGAGAAAACACAAACCTCCATCCAGAGCCAAAAGTGCTTTGAATTCTTTCTGAGAGTAACATCATAGCGACTTTGCTCTTTCACTGATAAGGTCATCAGTCTCTGGTCTGTTGACGGGCTGCAGCTCCTCTGATGTGCAGTATCAGTGCTTTAGAGATGCTCAGGCAGCCAGACTCTGACCAGATTGTAGAGGTGAGTTTTGCTGAGTTGGTTTCTGCTGCTGCGCCCAGAATCTGCCTAGTGATCAACTTCCACTACAGCAGTGATGAACTGGCATCACCCCTCCTCTAATAAAAACCTCCAGCTTGCACGACAGCAGCTCTGCATAATGAGCACTTATGGATAGCGATGATTCCATAAACTCACAATAACTCAGTTTCATTTTGTGTCAGGAGCTGCATTGGTGTTTCTCTGCTAAATAAAGGATTCTTTTCTGCTGCATTGATACACTGCTTTTAACAGTCCCTGCTGCGGGAAGGCATCAATATTAAAGCTCTGTGTCTTTCCCGATGCATTTTCTGAGATTTCATCATTAATGCTGATTGACTTCATTTGGTAACTGAAGTGACCTACTGTGAGATACGAGATGATGTGATGAATCAGCAGCTTTCTTTAATATGCTCTGCTGGTGCTGGGCTACAGCTTCTATCAACTATTCATTCTGCTGTGTTACCAATAAAATAACACTTCTTCTTTATAAGAGCATGAATGAACAGCACATTTTAGCAGCAGAAATTAAATTATTAACTTTACTTCAGTCTGCTCAGCTCCAGCCAGCAGTGATTTTCGGTGTTAGAAATATCCAGGAAAGACAGAGAAACAACAGTGTGTGTGCTGTTTCTGCCAGAAGTGCCTGCAGGCAAACTGGACATCAGCTTTATGATCTATGATATAACAGAGATGATCTGACAAGTCAAAGTGCGGCTCCTGTCAGCTATGGAGTCCAGCTCAAAGGTAATCTTTTTGCAGTCTTATTTTGTAGTCAGCCATTATGAAAACATCTCATAATCTCTGCTTTTGTACTGAAATCTACTCTCCTACCAGAGAATCAAACCTATACTTTCAAACAAGAAATCTTAAGTGTGGAAGCATTACTGCAAAGGCCCTGCATGCAAACTGACTGAAGCAGGCTGAGTCATGCTGGGTCTTTTCTGGGTTTCCCCCCTCTCTGATCCTCTGCTCCTCCCCCTCTGGTCAGGCTCATACACCCAGCCGGCTGTTGGTGGCGTGTTGGAACATGCCTTGACTTGTACAGCCTGAGAGAAGGACAGAAAGAGAGAGAGAGACAGAGAGAGAGGGAGAAGAGGCTTGTGGTCAACAGTTTCACCATGCCAGCCAGTGTGAGGTGACCCACGCACAACCCAGAACCAGCCGACAAACAACTGGTGGTGTCAGACCAGAGACGAGCCTGANTGACCCACGCACAACCCAGAACCAGCCGACAAACAACTGGTGGTGTCAGACCAGAGACGAGCCTGAACGGAAGAGATCCACCACTGCCTGGTGAGTTCAGATTGTGTTTGAGTGAAAAGCCTCTAACATATCAGCCTGTAATATTACAATCTGAATATCTGATGTGGGTTAATTAGAAAGAGGAATACAGGGCACCTCTGCTCTGCTAGAATACAATTTCAGGAACGTTAATTAGTGTAAGGAAAATCAAAAGATATTAACCTCCGTCAGATAAGTTTAATAAGGCCTGTGGGTAGATTGATGTTAAATTGTGTGGTGAAAGCCTCCAAGCTGTGTATTGATGCGAAGATGATGCCATGGCAACAATACAAATGGTTTCTGAATGCAGAGCTGTGATGCACCCAAACACAGTTACCAATCACACAGTGACACAGTAAACTCCACACACACACACGCACACGCACACGCACACACACACACACACACACACACACACACACACACACACNCACACACACACACGCAGCTCCACCAATAACTCCACGGGCCGTCCGATCAGTCTGAGCAGAGTTTAATCCCACAGAGAAGGATGGGTATTTTTTGGTATTGTTTTGTCCTCTTTTCACAATGAAAGCCAGGTTCCATCAGGAGACACAGTAGGTCACTTTTTCTTCTTGATGAGCCGAGACCAAAGAAGCAATAGACAGGAGTTCAGACTTCCTCATTTATGGCAGAGGATTTTTATCTGCTGAAATACAGAAAAAGGAGACAGAAGTTATTTGAGTTTGAAGGGAGATTAAGATAGACTTCGAGTTGAGGAAATGAAGCAAGGTGATTATTTTAAGTCATTCATAAAGCTTCCTTATGTTGATCAGCACATTGTCTCATCACCGACATGTAAGGGGCGTCACAGGTAAAAGCCAGTGAAGACTGGTGTGTAAATGAGCCTTCATATTTAACATTTTATACTGCTTCATCTGGTGTTGATTAACAAAATTGATGTGGTAAATTGGCAAAGAAAACCTAAATTCTCTGCTTTAGAGACCAGAGATAAGAGATCCACACACACCGGTGGTCCGACACATGGGAGGTGTGTGTGTCTCGTGTGAGAAAGAGAGAGAGGAAGAGGAGCAATGCCACAAGAATGTTTGAGGGATCGGATCAAACTCTTCATTTAAATACACTGACTGATCAGCTCAGCAGGCTTATCTATCAAATTTATTGATCAGCATCACATGTGAAGCAAATGCAGCTTAAAATTTTACCCAATTTCTTACACTGAAATTTACCACCAGACTGAAAGAGTGGTTCATTTTTGTGTGACAGTGTTTTATAAATCTATTATGATGTAAAATAAGGAAATAATGTAATAACATCTCTCTCAAAGCAAAGTCTAAAAAATGCCTGTAAAAGACGTTTATGAATGCAGGAACATGGTTGTGTGATGATAATATACGACCCACATACATGTTACGTTACTGACAAACAATTTCTCAAAATATACTACAGAGCAGTACATTTTATAATTGTTTTTCCTACCTTCCTGATTGCTACTGGTTTCAGGTCATTCCAGTATGCTATAAAAATCAACTTGTAGAGACTTGAAACACGTTTTAGGTAAATAATCCATCGCAGCAACACAATATCTTTTAGGTTTTTTGTCTAAGTAACTTTATGTAACCGATCTCACAAAGAGCTGCAAAGAAGATAAAGTATGTCTCTGCCAGGAAATATAGTCCCAGAAGAAGACAGCTTTTTAAATTAAATTAAAATGACCATACCTTTTACGAGTGTGCATAACTGTTAGAGGGCGAAACACTGAATTTTAAGGTGGTATCACCTGAATATTTGATTTTGAAAGATTAGGGGATTTGGAAAAAATAACAAGAAAACTACAATACGGTTTTATGTTTTGGAAATTGATTGTCAGTAACATAACATGTATGCAAGTTGTATATATATATATATACAGTACTGAGCTCAAACATGCAAACTTGCCGGTATGATCCTTTAAATCTAACGCTATGTGCATACATAGAAAATCAGATAACCTAGCTACAGCAGACTATCCATGCTGTCACACAATCACAACACAATGCTGATAAATGCTCACATGGACCTGTCAAAACTCAAACACATTAATCACTTTACTCTGATAATTACTTGGTGTCCTGTGTACTATGATCTGTGTGTTTTACCTGTGTGGTCACGCTTGCAGATAAGTTACCTGGGCAACTCTGTTTTCTGGTAACCAGGGATAGTGCGTATTGTGTGTAAGACTCGTGCATAAGTCCTGAATTATTAACACACTGCAGTTTGAAACACAATACTAATAATTATAGATAGATGCAACGAACACCAAAGACTTTATGTAAGAATATAATCTATTTTATAGACAAAATCTCACAATCAGTCTTTTAACTATTTCTAATCATTCTCTCCCTATTTATCCCCCACTAAAAGCATCTATTCTTTTGTTAAAGGACCATACCAGTGGTTTTGCATGCTTGAGCCCAATAAATACAACCATTATAAATACTACATGTTACATTGCTGCCAACAATTTTCCATTACATACTACTGCAACAGTAAATTTTTAAATTGTTTTTCCTGCCTTTTCAGACTGCCATTGGTTTCAGTTTATACCAGTATGCTATAAAAACCAACTTGTAGAGACTTGAAATGTGCTGGAGATAAGTAATCTATCACAGCAACTACTTCTTCTTACTTTTTTTGTTGAAGTTACTTGATTTAACCGATCCACCATGGAGCTACAAGAAGAAAATGTATGCCTCCGCCAGTGAATGTAGTCCCAGCAGAAAAGATGGTTTTTAACAAGAAATTATAAAAACCATGCCGTCTACATTTGTGCAGAAGTTAGAGGGAAAACATTGAATTTCATTGTGGGTGTTTCACCTGAACATTTGAATTTGAAAGCTTAGGGGATCTGGCAAAATAACACTAAAACTAAAATATGGTTTTGTTTTGTAAAATGTTTGGCAGTAATGTAACATGTATGTAGGTAGTATTAATCGGGCTCAAACATGCAAAACCACTGGTATGGTCCTTTAAGGTCACAGGCATGCCATCAGGGAGGGTGTCGTGTAGGTTTGTTGAGCAACACGGCTCTACAGTAAATACTAACGTCATTGTTAGCCATAAGATGATTATGTTTGTGGAATGGAACTGGAGCAGAGTTTGCATTATTAGCTGACAGGAACGGCAGAGAAACGCACAGCAGGAAGGGAGGAGAAGGGGTGGAAATATTATGCAACGTGCACTGGATTGGCTCCCGTTGGTTAACTGTGTGTGTTATGCGTGTGTGTGATGTGATGGGTTGCTGAGTGTTGCTGAGGACAACCGCTATGTGAATGTGGAACATGCTGTTGTACTGTAGCAGCAGCTTCACATGGTAACCTAAACAAACGCCACTCCCATACAAATCTCCATGCAGTACACTGAGTTACCAGTTTATCAGGTACACCTGCATGATCCAGCGCAATCTGATACTCAGGCCTGTAATAAAAACTCATAATGTTCAGTTTGTTGACACAGAGGCATTGATTCAACTCTATGGTCAATTCTGAGGCCATAATAATAGCGGTGTTGCATTGGATTGCATTTGTTGTATTTAAAGGACCATGGCTATTTTGCATTTTGCAATTTTCATACATGTTACGTTACTGACAATCATTTCCAAAAGGATAAAACCGTATTTCAGCTTTCCTGATATTTTGCAAAATCTCTTAATCTTTCAAAATCAAATATTCAAGCGATACACCCACCTTAAAAACAAATGTTTCTCCTCCTAATAGTTATGCAGCCTCATGAAGTCACAGTCATTTAAATTTTTCAATAAATGCAGATCTTCTTTTGGGACTATATTCCCCGGTGGAGACATACATTCACTCTGTGCTTTTTATTGCGCTTAAACATTAAAATTACGTAACTTCTAAAAAAATCTGAATATACATCTTGTTCGCAATGGTGGATTACCTATCCCAAGAACATTTCAAGTATCAACAAGTTGATTTTAATAGCGTACCAGAATGAACTGAAACCAATGGCGGTCTGGAAGGTAGGGAAACAAAATTAACTCAAGTATGCTTTGGGAAATGATTATCAGTAATGTTATGTGTAAAATTGAATATATTAGGCTCAAACATGCAAAAAGGCCGGTATGGTCCTTTAAAGTTCTGGCGCCTTCATGTATGGCCTGAAAAATTACCGTAGATTTAAATCAACATCTCCTGGCAGCAAAAACATTATAACATAAAGGCAGGATTTATTGTAATGCTGTCAGATTAGATTAGATTAGATTAGATTAGATTAGATTAGGTTAGATTAGATTAGATTAGATTGTGCACATATATCTAATATACTGGTCACTCCCACTTACTGTAATCCCGACACACAGTACAATGGCTGTACAATTAACTTACTTGCCCATGATGTACCAAAAATAAACTAATTAATTAATTAATTAAAGGACACATAATTATAAACATTTATGATCATGGGTCAACAGTTTCCTCAAGGCTACTCAGAAAGCATCCCCAAATCTTGAAAAACTGACATGGAAGCAATGCTGGTGCATCGTATCTTTTCCAGGTGCAGGATGAAACCATGTCACTGTTTTAAAACCGGTAGAGAAGATTTCCATTTCTTTAAAATCATTCTCTCAGCCGCAGCCATAGCAAAAGTCCAGACTTGTTCAGTGTGTAGCAACGCTAGCGTGGTTCTAGAACATCCGCATGGCACCAGCTCTTTGTTGAGGGAGATGTGTTTTCTGTGTGCACTTATCCTTTTTTTTAATGAAAATTTTGCTCATAGTTTTGGCTAAAAGTAAATGAGACTCATAACAAATATGATTTTATTATTTATTATTTATTATTATTTATTTATTAGATTTTATTTATTTTATTAGATTTTTTATTAGATTAGATTAGATGTTTTTTATTAGATTTTTTTTATTATTTATTAGATTTTATTTATTTTATTTATATTATTATTATTATTTTATTATTATTATTTAATATTTTTATTATTATTATTTTATTATTATATATATTTTTAGAATTTGTGCTCAACAGCAAATTCTACCTTAGTGTGATAAAAGAACTTCATTAAAGAGATACAGACGGTGTAATGAACACACAGCCAGGCCAGTGGACATTCTGGTTTCCATTCAGCTTCTTAAATCTTAGATCCAACACATGAAAACACCAGACATTTTACATGAACAGTGAAGAAACAGCCGTGAAACAACACAATATACATTATGCAAAAAAAACAAAACAAAACAAAACAAAACAAAAAAATTTACACAAAGTGGATACAGCCAAACAACCATTACAGGACAGAATATCACTCTTACACAAGTTATACCGGGGTCAATACAGGCAGGGAAGATTATGTGGAATACCGATAGAGAGGAGTTCAAAATCTGTGTCATGGTGGGAAAGAAGCTCTACAGTATTTCTCAATCCATATTTGTGCCTGAATCCTGCTCCTGCATCCGCTCTGCATTTGATGAATGCTAACCTACAGCATTTAAAGGTTACATGCATAAAGACTGAAGGAAGTTCAGTCGCATGTGTATCAGTAGGCAATAAAAATATCTGAAAATAATATCCCATATCTTCATGTCAGTTAAAATATTCTGCTTTGTCCCTTACTAAAAAAAAAATTAAGGCAATATTCATCCAAACTCAAACTAATATTTGTAACTTATTTCTTTGCAACCCTTGTTTTTTTTTTTTTTTTAAACTCTGTGATAGCAAGGAGACAAAAATCTATCATTAAAAATAAACCATCTCTAACCCAACCTGCAGCCTGAAACATATTTCTGGACAGGTTTGTGGTTTCTGACTTAGTGAGCAGGGTGTTATTTTTGCCGGCATTCTTCAGTCCTGTATTAGGGATTACATCAAGCCCTGAGCAGGAAGGAATTCCTGTCATCATGTGCTCAGCGAAGCCAGCGTCTGACTCGCTGCAAAGACGCAGCGACACGGACGCAGCATTCTGCAAGTGCTGCAGAAAGCAGGTCACAAGGTTTTCTGTGGACCCTCTGTGTGTGTGTGTGTGTGTGTGTGTGTGTGTGTGTGTGTGTGTGTGTGAGAATGTGCAAAGGAAGGGGGACAAACAAATAGATATTTGTGTTATTATCAGGGCATCACAAACATCTCTCCCAGAAAACTCCTGATATCAGACAAGATCATCTTATCTTATTCAAGATGAGTTTTTTCCAGTTGTACAACTAATATGCATCTTTTTTTTTTTTTTTTTTTTTTTGAGTGTGACTAAATTTTTGAGGCCAATATTATTTTAGACCAAACTAAAACATCCCTGTACCACCAAACCACCAACTCACAGAAAAACTTCATATGCGCATCTGCATTTACATTCACATTTTTAACTGCTGCAGCACAAGGCTAAGCTTCTTCATTTACAAAACTAAACTTCTTCATTTATAAATGGCTCGTCCTTGCTGTCCTTTTCAGTTTCAGCAGGTGTGTTTGTTCTGTCAATGCTGTTGCTGTGTTGAGCATGTAAAACATACTGTTACGCAGGTAAAACAGAAGAACGTAGTGCATACATTGAACAAAATGGGCTTTTCTAACCAAAAACAGAGAAACTTAAAAAAAAAAACTGATTTTGAATTAAACCACTTTTATTTGTATAATAAAATTGTGTAATACTTATTTCTGAATGCAGAATTTCCTTAAATTTCAGTTTTGATGCTCTCCAGAGTCATTTGTGTACCAGCATTGGTACTCATACCACAGACTGAGAACCACTATTTCACAGTAAATAAAATCTGCTAATGATATAATAATATTAGATTACATTACATTTACATTTATACTTTTTGCAGATGCTTTTATTCAAAGTGACATACAAGTGAGATAAACTGCAACAATAAATTATAGTAACATAACGTAAATGAACATTCTTGGCAAGGATCCATTAAATTTGGTTAATTGTGATAAACTATTAGAAATATATATTAAATGTCAACAGTAAATATAACAGAAAATTCTAAATACTAAACAATATATACAGATACAACTGCAAATAGAACAAAAACTCAAAATGAAGGAAAAATTACAGCCAACTATAAATAAAAAAGTAGCTTATAAAACAATAATACACCAATTCTGGCCTGCCGATTTCCTGCTTCCTCAGGCTCCAGCCACCAAAAACAGATGGTTCAAACACGGCACATTTCAACATCTAAACAGGAAGTGCTGCCTACATATCAGACACATCTCTATTGCCTTCATTATTCTCTGTCTTCCCTCGTGTGCTGGTGCCTGCAGAAAGCTCTCTACCACCCATGTTGTCCTGTCAGCAAAGCCGAGTCCACAGGGAGAGGACAGTATGGAATGGTCAACCCGCCCAAAATAGCTCTGCAGAGAGGGAGAGCAGCTGATAGCAAAGGGGGGGTTTCACTTCTCGTCCCTTATGTACACGATCAGGTACATAATACATGGTGATCAGGTGAACCCACAGATATACGCAGAGAAATGAAAGCTGTAGGTCAAACTGAGCTTCTTCTTTTTTTTTTTTTTTTTTTTTTTTTTTTTTTTTTTTTTTTTTTTTTTTTTNAAAAAAAAAAAAAAAGATAGAAGAGTATGAATAATCTGTTTGGGAATAAACTGTGGGTCACTGTGGGAAGCAGACTGTGGATTCATCTGTGTAGGTCACAGTTATACGTAAAGCTGAGGTGGGCCAGATAGTGACCCATGTGCGTCTGTGTCAGAAAGTCAAGACTTTCAGATATTTCTTATTAATTTTGACACATATCAGGTTTATTCCATCAATTTATGCTCAGTAAGCTGCTCGCTTGTTTCAAATAAATGGCTAACAATTCGACCTCTGCTTAACAATATCAATTCACCTTTGAGGTTTGAAGTCATTTTTTGTAGTTTTACTTTTCATTGGATTTGGCTTAATTTGCCACCTAAAAAGCTGTGCCGTAAAAGAAGTCCTTTACTTGACAGGAATTATTTTATTTAAACTAGAGAAAAATTCTGCCAGTGGAGTGGGATTTTTTTTCTGACATAAATTAACTTGTTTCAGGGATTTTGTAGAAAGGAGCATCAGGATCTGAAAGCAAGCCAGAAAAGGACAGATTGCTGCATGAAAAACATCAAACGACACAGACCTATTACATTTTCTTGAACCTATTCCTGAATATTCTTAATTTTCTTCTCATTAGAAGAAAAAAAAAATTAAACATGATTTCTCTAAATATATATATATATATATATATATAAAAAAGTGAAAAAAAAATCTAAATTTGGGAAAACTGTAAAACTCTTTTTCATCATTTGTTGTTTACAGGCTCGGCAGAAATTCAATTACGCTCAAGAGGGTTAAAGTTAAAGAAATGTACAGTACTTATTGGATTAATTATATTGGATTAATTACTGTTTTATTTGCAAAGTGCAGAGTGAATTAACGGAAAATGTATTTTTTTTGTGTGTGAAGATAAATTCATTTGCAAACTACAGAAGTACTGGAGGTGACACAACTTCAAATCTGAAAATATTTTCACTTTGTTTTCTGATAATAATTTTTTTTCAGTATTGGAACATTATACATAGGATTATATTTTTGATGAAGACTTATATTTTATTTTCATGTAATTATTTGTAAAACATATTTAATATTATTATTATTTAGTTACTTTAATGGGAAAAATTTGGCTTACTTCATTTATATATTTAGCCTCAGTATTGTGACATACAGTAGCACATACAATGTTCATTTTCTGAAATGCCTGAAAATATAAATGAATATTATATTGCTTTTTACTTTTTGCATAAATTCATTCCCTCCTCCGTTTGGTAAATTATGTTATTTATCCATTATTTCCTCCTTCTTTGTAGGGATTCTGGCTGTTGGCACAGGACAACGTGGCCCCCTGAAGCTTTTAATGAGAGACTGTTGCCTTCCAACAACAAGACAGAGCCTGGAGTGAAAAGTGTGAGCAGCATCCACACTGGCAGACACAGGTGGAAGTTCACGGCAAAGCCCAGGTGGGAGGCCGGCGGTGGGAGGATGCGGCTGCTGTGGGTGTTTCTCTGGCAGTGTCTTAGCTGGTTGTTGTGAGGAGTGAGAACGAAGCAATCAGCAAGTATACTGCCGCAGAAATTCTTCGCAATAAGAGGCCCTGGAAGACAAACGAGAGGGAGAAGTTGGGCGAGAGACAGAGAGAGCCAGGGAGGGAGCAAGAAAGAGAGAGAGAGGGAAGGAGAGATCTTATGAACAAGCTGATAGAGAATTAATAGAAGATAGATTGACTTTGACTTTTTGCTTAGAGTCTGTACAATATTTAGATACAAAGGATCACACATCTACTGTATCTACTGTATGTTATAATTTTATGATCCTCTGCTGCCATCTTCTGACAAAAAGCTTCCCGTTTATTTATCAAACACTGCAGCAAACTGTTTCTGTGTTCAGGCAGCCAAAAACATTTTATACCAGACATTATGACTTTGCAAGCTAGCTTTTTGCCTTTTATTAGTCATAAATATTTATAATGTATAGATTTCTGTTTCTGTTTCATCAATTATGAAGCATTTTCTGGTTACAGACAAGGTAATAGTAAATGTGACTCCATCAGAATCTATGTTTCAGAAATTATAATGTAAAAAGATGAAAATAAAAGTCACATTTAATTTTTATTTGACTTTTTTTTTTCAGAGCAGATATTATGCTGCCTTCAATTTACCTCAGAACTGGAACTTACTGGGAATTTACAACCCTTGCATGTTTGAGCTAAACAACATGGATGCAGTAAACAAACCAAAAGTGAAGTATTCCCAGTTTATGAACGTTTTACCTTTTCTAAACAGCTGCATTGCCAGTGTTACGTTTAACCAGTTAGTGTGTCTGGCATGCTGATTAGTTTAAAGAAAATGCTTCTGAACGTTCATTTCTAAATAGATAAATTACTGTTTATGGTGTGAGTAGCCATATTTAAATGAAAAGAAATTGTGTGCCTCCGCCAAGAATATAGTCTGCAGAAAAAGACTGATTTACCGAGAAATTAAAATGACTGTGCCTTCTATAATTGTGTGTGTTTGCAGGAAACATTGAATTTTAAGGTGGATATATCACCTGAACATTTGATTTGAAAGATTAGAGGATTTGGTAACAAAACAGAAAACTAAAATATGGTTATATGTTTTGGAAAATAGTTGTCAGTAAAGTAACATTTATGCAGGTAGTGTTTATTATGCTCAAGCATGCAAAATCACTGTTATGCTCCTTTAAGTTGAAGTTAGCATTTTGTATTTTGCATTTTGCATTACATCTTGTAATAATGGCGCAATGTGTTGTATAAAATCCCTGTTATATCTTTGAAAAAATGACAATGCGTCACATTATGCATACTCAGTATGGCTGCAGATGGTTCAGGACGGCCTGAATGCCAGAGGATGTAGCTGAGAGAGTTTTAAAAAACACAGGCTGAGCTGAGTATTTCTCTGAGGATTCCACCAAAAGTGGCTCTAAAACACAATCTATAGTTGATCATGAAGACATAATGGAAACTGAGGTGAAAGGTACCAGATTTTTTTGTACCAGATGTGCTCACTGCAGACTGGAGGGAAATGAAACACTGCGGTCCTTTGTAAGGCAGTATGCCACTGCATTGCTGCAAACAGAAGAGGCGGTCGCAGTTTTCTAGGGTGCAGCAGTGCAGGAGCAGTAAAATCCTGCTTTCACAAAAGGTCAGTAGTTTAGCACACGGCTTTAAATCTTTCTACTCCTGAAAGACTCTGAAACCACAATTACAAGGCCACAAAAGAATTCATAGCTGCTCACGACAAGCCACTCCAGGATTTATCGATTACTTGGGAATGTCATCAAAGTTTATTTTATGGAGGGCAAATGAATTATAGACAGATAATGTGAAATATGAGGCAAAAGGTGACAATAGGCTGTAAATTTTGGTAAAATGTGTAATGTTTTCATTCACAAATTCATTTTTTCCAAATTGCCAACACAAACCTGCTTAATTGGTGACAATATGTTTTGTGTGTGTGTGTGTGTGTGTGTGTGTGTGTGTGTGTGTGTGTGTGCGCGCGCACATGTGCATTTCTAAATTAAATTAATTTGGAAAAAATCTATAGTCACATTTCCAGTTACCAATAAAAAGCTGACAAAAATCATATATATGTTTGGCTGAAGATATAATATTGATAATATAATGATATTTACACACATGATAGAGCTGCATAATATGAAATAAATATCTACTTTAGCACTGAAAAGATTGGAGTCATGCAGAAAATCTCATGTTTTTGATAGGAACTGATACTTTTATTCACCAAGATAGCATTAAATTGAGGTAAATATACAACCACGATATAAAGAATGTTGCAAATGGCTTACTGCTTGAAATGACTAATTTATAATTAATTATTCACATAAAACTGTAAAGCCCAGTTTTCAGCAGTAATTACTCATAATGATAAACTCTTTTAGCTCATTCTTAATTAATAATGTTTGAATGCTAATTGGTTATTGTAATTCTGTTACCACACCTGAAACCTGCTATTCTTTTCAATTGCACTTTACTGGCAAGGTATTCCTAAAGTTAAATTCTGGGTTCAAAATGGCTTAAACAAAACAGCTTTCTCAAGAAACAAGGTCTATTGTTCTTTTATGAAATGAAGGTTATTCCATGCCTCAAAATGCCAAGAAATGGAAGATTTTAGACAAAGGTGTCCACCGTTGTCTTGAGAGAAAAGGGCAAACTGGATTTAATCAGGACAGGAAAAGAAGCAGAAGGCCCAGATGCACAATTGCTCAAGCGGAGAAGTACGCCAGAGTCTGTAGTTTGACAAATAGACACCTTACGTCCTCACAGGTCCTTGGCTGCTTCTTTAGTACTCCCTCGATTCCATCATCTGCAACAATGAAAAGGTGACTCTGGGATGCTGGCCTTTAAAGCACAGTTTCAAAGGGAATAAAAGTATTAATTTCTATCAAAAACATGAAAATTTCTGGGTGATTCCAAACTTTTGAGCGCTAGTTTACACAGTAAACTGCTGAAAAAGATAATTTTAGCTATTTAAAACTGTATAAAACATCAGTTGACGATATTTCCTCTGTTGTGTTGACTCATTTCGAATAGGTTTGTCTTAATTAATCACAGTCTGTGGGCTGATTATTTATTGTAGCTATTCTCAGTTTAGTTATATGGGATTCAGATGTGCTTTTGCCATTTGTCTTCATTATACTGGGAATGCGAGACTGACATGTAACAAAGGGGCCCCAGCTGGATTCAAACCAGGGAATTTGTGCTTTCGTGGTACACAAATTACACCGCACAGCCACAAGAACGTCCCAGTACAATTTATTAAAATGTGATTTAAGCTGAAACTGAACTCAGCCATCATGTCAGCTATTTTTCAGCCCTTACAACTGAAGTTTCAGAATCAATCACTATATCATTAACATGGTATTGATATTGTGAACTTGCCAACTGATACAAAGATGAGTACTGAAACAATTAATATATTAATTGATTAGTTGATAACAATGTTAACGATTGATTATTTCTATATTAAATTGCCAAACATTTTCTCCACTGTGAAGATTTACTGATTTTCTGTGTTTGAGTTTAACAATAAATTTAATCCTTTTGGGTTTTTTAAGGGTTGTAATGAAGTTGTGTTGGGTATTTGTCACAATTAATAGTTTATACAATAAACAATGAATTGATAAAATAATCAATAATGAAAACAATCATCAGTTGCAGCCCTGATAGATATTTATATTTATATTTCACCAAACTTTGATATAAAGGCAGTTTCAGGGTATTTCAGTGACACTTTTGCCTCAATATAAAAAGTTCTATACATCAGTAATAAATGATCTGATTGGTGCTCTGCATATTTGATGAAAATGTGACAGAGAGAAGGAGGATCATCACTAGATAAAACACAGCTGCAGCAAATGATCTAATCTTTTTTTATCTGTTCCTCACGGGATCATAAACCTCTTAAAAGCTCAAATAAGTAAAGATCAGCGGATCCCAAAAATAGACACAGAGAACCAGCTGACTTAACCAGCTGACTCAGTTCTCCTTTGGGTTACGGTGGAAGAAGCGGAGAGGAGTGTTTCAAACACAGGAGGAAAGTTTGTGTAAAACTCCAACAAAGCAATGGACCAAGTTTGTAAAGTCTCATAGCTCCAATTTTGAATCAGTCATTGTTTAGCTGCAATAAAAGTGTATCCACGCAGTAACTGTATCCAGAGTGACCATGTCGAGTGGAAATGAGACGGTCGTGTACGTGTTTGAGCAGGTGGTCGTGTTGGTTTCTTGCGCTCTGTCCTTTCTGGGTTCTTCACTCATCATCCTCATCTACATCCTGTGGTCGGATCTGAGGACGACCCCACGCAAACTGCTGCTGTGTCTCTCCGTGACTGACTGGCTCTCCGCGCTCTCTTACGCGTACGGAGTTTGGAGAGTTTTTCACGCGGACAGCGTGGACTGCGTGGTTCAAGGAGCGATATCCACCTTCGCCAACACCAGCTCCTTTTTCTGGACGGTGGCCATCGCTGTTTACCTGTATGTTTTTATTGTAAGAGCCAACAAAAGAGTCGCTGACAGCTTGGTGTTGCTTTTCCACCTGGTCAGGTAAGTGCGTGGGTTGTGTTTTTATTTATTTATTTATTTATTTAATCATTTAGGCTAATTAAGTTAGAGCTTGGTACATTAGTGGACTGGGTCTCAGACAGGGGCGGTGCTGGTACATTTGGTGCTCTAGGGTAAACCCCAATTCCCAGTGCCNCTTTTTTTTTTTCTTTTTGTCTGCTTATATAGTAGTAATGGTATATGCCAAGATCAGTATAACCATTTTGTATATATATGCAGTTTGATCTTGCAACAGACAGATAACGTAAAGTACCTGGGGGTTAAGTGTGTGTGAGTGTGTGGCCTTCACTGGCCCTCCTTCACCAACCTGTTACATTTTATTTAAAACTAACAAGGAAGTTCTATCAAGGAGGACTAAACACCTGAAAAACAACACAAAAACAAACAAAAACACATAGACAAGTAGTGACAGTAATAAACAGTGTAGCAGTTTAATTTGTGAAGCACTAAAATAAAAAAAAAAACATCCTCAATCCTCTGATCGATTTCACCTGGTTCTTATTCTAGAAATGTATTTAACTTTAGGTTCATTTATATCTCAGTTAAGAAACTCAAAACAAAAGAGTGTAATAATCTGCTAAGATTTACTGATTCAGCAATGCTGTCAGCAGTGCTGCCTGCTATTTGCAGCAACAGTTAAAAAAAAAAAAAAACTATGTAGTTTTTTTGTTTCCAGCACGTGCATGGCATGCGTACTAGCTCTGTTGCAGGACCGTTATGCTACTGTGATGGTCCTGCAGCAGGGCTGTTATGGTGCATTGTGAACACATACCACAAAATAAAGATGTTTGGGGTTTTTTTAGCTGTTGCTGCGAATAGAAGCAGCATTGCTGACAGCGTTTGCTAATGCGCTATAGCCCTATGGTCTTGCAACAGGATGAGATCACTCTAGGCAACTGTGTATGTGTGTGTGCGGAAACAAAGACAGTGATTAGATTAGATAGAAGATAGAAAGCCTTATTGTCATTGTACAGGATATAATGAGATTAGGAGATACACAATGATCAAAGAGTGTGCGCCTTTGACTGTCACTCCACATAATATACACCTTATATAACGCTACAGTGCATACTAGACTTCTGGTGATGACAGCTCCAATTTAATAGAGTCCTTTAATTGTTCTACACATACACTCTGTATCCACCTGCAAATGCTATTCAAGAAAATGTCACCATATTGTATTTGAAATTAGTGGTGTAATTATGATATCGGACATAAATCTAACCTGTTTAAGCAATTATTTTCTGATACCTATAATCTGTCTAACAAATCATACACTCTTAATACATAAACTTAAAACTTCAGCTTCTGTCCATACAACTGTGTTCAAAATAATAACTACAATATGTTTAAGGTGATTTTCCTCAGAACAAAACCTCATCCAGCGTGGTTTGTGATGTAACAAGAGTCTATCTAAAGGCTGTTAGCAGAGATTTGGGATCCACTAGGCCATTATAAGCAACTCTTCACTTTGAATGCTCTGAATCTGCATACATTTCATCCTTTGTGTCTGCTCAGGATCTCCACATAAATGAGCTGCCCATGTTGATTGTGAGGGTGTTTTTGTGGAAGTTTTTTTTATGAGCTCTAGCTGTACAATTGCTCTATTTTTGGATGCAAGAACATTCTTCCCCTTGGGGTCGCCTCACCCACAGTGTCTGTAGTTGCATTCTAAATTAGTTTTTGTGAATTCCCAAGACCTGCATTGAATTGAAATCTCCACAAAAGAGCCATTCATGCAGGCTTGTACATAATACACAACTGTGGCTTGAGCTTGGAGATATTTATAATAATCCACCGTGTACTGCTTTGAGATAAAAAAAAAAATAGGAGAAGTCACGCTTTAGTGAGAAGCAACTGATGTTGCTTCCAAAAGTGCTGAAATCATTCTGTGGTTTGTATTATTTACAGAACTAAAGTTACACAACTGGTATGACTCTGCATTGTGATTTATGTAACACACATAAGCTTCATGCACAAGATTAGTGTCACCTTTGGATTATTTGTGGCTGTTGAACCAGCCTAACATGCATGCACTAACTTGTTAGAGATGAAAATATGAGCAATTTAGAAGGTTTAACACTCTAAACCGTGTGTTTTGTGGTCTAGCTGGGGAATTCCTCTCGCAGTCACCGTCGCAGCCGTGAGCCTGAATAAAATTGGCTATGATGCATCAGAGGTGTCGGTAGGCTGGTGCTGGGTCAGGATCCATGCCCAGGACCGAGTCCTGTGGATGCTGCTGACTGGAAAGATCTGGGAGTTCCTGGCTTATCTCGTCCTGCCTGTCCTCTACATCTTGATCAAGAGGCACATCCACACAGCTGTGAGCATCGAGCCCTTTTCCTACCTCCATATTGTTTTTCATCTAGCATCTGAGAAAATTTAATACCAGCACCTGTGGCGAAATTTGGCTACACAGGCATCAGTAGTACAACTGTTTTATAAATGAATGGTTATTTTCATTATTGATTAATCTAGGCAGGGGTACTCAAATACAAATCTTAAAGGTCCACAAAGAAAATTTTCAATATGACAAAGGTCTGTTTATTAAGGTCAGTCAAGCCAGGGTCGGATTGGGATCCAAATTTTTACCGGGAATTTAAGGTGTCGGTTTGGCTTTCTCCGCTGTGGAGAAAGTGGAGAATTTTGACTCGTTGTGTCGCAGCAATGTCTCACAGATAATACAAATAATACATATGAAAAATATAATTTGTCTGGACACAGTTGTGGTTCAGCCTAGATCTGGACCGGTGTCCGGATTTTGAGGATGACTGATCTAGAGGGTAATTTTTTAAGTAACTGTTAGTATATATATAAATTTTTTTTTTTAAATAGTAAAGCATGCCCATCACAAGTTCTCAGAGCCAAGGTGACATTTTGCTAGTTTGTCTGACAACAACAAATTAAAAAAAACAAAAAACCCAAATGGATTAAATTTAAGTAGATATGCAGAAAAGCAGCAAATACTCATATTTGAGAAAGAGCTTGTTAAATGATAAAAATGATTAATTGATTGTTGCAGGTGTTGATCAATTTTATGAGCTGATCATTTCAGTAGTACTTAATTTTTTTATGTCACCTTTGATCCCACTGCAATATGTCTGAATTAAATGGTTGTCATTTTGTGAGGAAAGTGTCTTGATATCACAGATAACACTTAACCGTCTTTATTCTAAAATTTTCTTAATATTCTAATTTTCTTTTTCATGATGGAAGCTGTGTTCTGTGTTGTCTGTGTGATGCAGCATGCAGCTCTCTCTGAGTATCGTCCCATCCTGGCTAATAGACCTCCGTCGCACTCCTTCTCTTCCATGGCTGATAGGAAGCTAACTCTCATTCCCATCATCTTCATCTTCCTGCGCATTTGGAGCACAGTGCGCTTCATCCTGCTGCTCATTGGCTCCTCAGCCCGGCAGAACTCAGTGCTGGTCACTCTACACGTGAGTCAAGCCATACTTTTCTTTAACCAGCATGTCCAACTTAGAAGATGTATGCTAATATCCTTAAATCTACTATTTTATTTCTCCTGTAAATACTACTTCTTTCTTTGCTGTTTGTGTTTTGTGTATGTCAGCATATGACTGTGTGTGTATGTGCACACTATCATGAGTTCATGTGCAGCTGAACATGTGATGGTGTGACTGCATGCTGTCATCCTGGTGAATCAACATGCGTTCATTATGACAACTTCCTTTGACTTATGAAGACTTGTGACTTGAAATAACTTTCCCAAAAAGATTTTGAAACAACTCACATTGCTACACTCCCCTTAAAGGACCATACCAGTGAGTTTGCATGTTTAAGCTTATTATATGCAACCCACATACGTTAAGTCACTGACAATTAATTTCCAAAACATAAAACCGTATTTTAGTTTTCCTGATATCTTTCCAAATCCCCTAATCTTTCAAAATCAAATGTTCAGGTCATGTACCCACCTTATAATTCAATGTTTTGCCTTCTAACATTTATGCAGGGTTGTAGAAGGCACGGCCATTTTAATTTCTCTTTAAAAGCTATCTTCTCCTGGAACTATATTTTCTGGTGGAGACATACATTTTATTCCATGCAGCTCTGTATTTGTTTGGTTAAATAAAGTTATTTAGACAAAAAAAAAAAAAAAAAAAAAAAATAGACATAGTGATAGATTACTTAATTCAAACACGTTTCAAGTCTCTACAAATAGATTTTAATAGCATACTGGAATGAACTGAAACCAATGGCAGTCTGGAAGGTAGGGAAAAAAACTCTAAAATGGCCTGCTCCAGTAGCATATTTTTGGAAATGGCTGTCTGTAACATAACGTGCATGCAAATTGTATATATTGCCCAACTAATGGACATTTATAACAAGCAGGTTCTTAGGATGGCTATTCCATTTTGGATTGTTCTGATCCCCCCCTGCAGAAGGAGTTTGAGCTCCTGCCTTCCACCGTTTTAGGTTGCCCGCTAGGAGGACTAAGGGACAAAAGGTCTCCTTTATTTCTGTGGCTACCGATAGGCTTAACAGGAATTAGCCCTTTTATATTTACATTTATATGAGTTTTTAGGACATTTATGATCATTTGTTGACTCTATTTTTGATTTGTTGGCTCTGCTTTTTAATGCTTTTTGTCTTTTTGTTTTTTGTTGTTACAACTGTCTGGCTGCAGATGTTTGCGTTTATGATGTGGTGGCCCGTATTACCTGTACCTGTACGTGTGTATTTTTCTTGAAACCCTGGCTGCAAACCAAATTTCCCCTAGTGGGACAACAAAGATTTGAACTTGAACTACTGGGCTCAACATGCACCATCGCTGGTATGATCCTTTAAATCTTCCCCTTAAATGCGCCAAAACAAAACACTGTAACATACTTTTGTTCTGCTCTGCAGGGTATCGGCAACACCTCACAGGGAGCAGCCAACTGCATCATGTTTGTGCTGTTCACTCAGCCCATCCGAACACGCCTCTGCGCCACGTTCTGCTGCTGCTGCTCAAAGTGCGGAGCAGAGGCGCAGCACTCGCATGACGCCTCTCACAGGCCGCTGCTGGGACAGAACACCTCCACCCAGAGAGAAGACGTTAGCAGCCGAGCCGGGANCTCACAGGCCGCTGCTGGGACAGAACACCTCCACCCAGAGAGAAGACGTTAGCAGCCGAGCCGGGACTGACAGATGATGCTCGATGTCAGTGGATAAACACGGGCAAAGATTGACACGTGACAGCAGGGGAAGGCCTCCCCTTCACGTTCAGCCCATTGCAGCAAGTGTCGAGAGATGCAGCGATTCTGCAGCTGCATGCATATCTGTCACTTACATGCTCTTTGGGTGATGAGGATATAATAATAATAATAATAATAATAATAATAATCTTTATTTATATAGTACCTTTTAAAAACAGAGCTTACAAAGTGCTTTGACAACTAATAAAACAATCAGCAAGACAGATAGAGCAACACAGGATAAAATAAGGCATTTATAGCAAACACACAAAATAAATAAATAACATCACATATAAGCCAGCCTATAAAAATGGGTCTTAAGCTGCGATTTAAAAGCAGACACTGACTTGGCAAGCCTCAGATCCTCTGGCAGATCATTCCAGAGTTTTGGGGCTCTAACTGCCCCAACTTAACCTGACTGAACTCCAGCATTTGGTGAAGCAGTTGAGATTGAATACGTTGTACGTGAGTAATGTCTTTTTTTTTTTTTTTTTTNTTTTTTTTTTTTTTTTTTTGATGCACCATATACAAAGCTACTTCAAAGTGCTGTTAGCTTTACAATGTGACCTTTGTTTAATTTCTGTTTTCAGCACACTCCTCAAAATACACTTTAGCATCTATATTTATCACGTACTCTGTATTAATTTACATTATGAAGTGAGCACTGTGAAATGACAATTCAGTATTTATCTTAGTGTTCTGTTGGATATTCAGTATTTTATTAAAAAAAAAAACTATTAGGGTTCAAACTTTACCATGAATTTTAGTGTTTGTTTGTGTTAAAGAAAATAAAAAATCCTTAATTTGAACATTTCTCAGTTTTACTCAGTTACTGTTACTGAAATTTAAAGTACAATGTAATAAATTGACCTTTAACACAGAAATTCTAGCTGTATGTAAGACTTGTGTGAACGTGTTCAGCTCACTTAAAGGCCAATATTTATGATTTAGCATGTTTGAGCCCAATATATACAACCTCCATACACCTATTTAACGTTACTGAGAACCACTTCCCATAACATGCTACTGGAGAGATAGATTCTAGAATGTTTTTTTCCCTACGTTCCAGACTGCTGTTGGTTTCAGTTCATTCCATCACACTATTAAAATCAACTTATAGACACTTGAAATGCATGAGATATCGGTACATCTATTAATAGTTTTTGTCAAGGTAACTTTATTTTATTTTAGTAGCTTTTATTTACAATGTATGTCTCCGCCAATTTCAGGAGAAGACGGCTTTTACCGAGAAATTAAAATGACCATGCCTTCTGCAAACTTCAATAAGTGGACTTCTGATTTGTTAAAAAATACTGTGGATGCTCTTAATCCATTTACAAAAAATTTAGAGCATTTTGTTTCAACTTTGAAAAGAACCAGATTTTATTTTTGCTTTGTTAACTGTACTATTCTGTAAGCATATAATTTCATCTAGAAATGGAAGGCCTGCTGCCTGAATTTTTTATCGTGTCCCCATTTTCTTTCCTAAGGTTATCTTACATTGTCCTTTTTTACAGAATACACTTAAATAAAAGTCTGTAAAAAAAATATATAAAAGTCATCTTATTGACATTTCTTTTCTCGTCTTTATGTGCACATTTGGCATTGAAGTAATCCAAAAGTTACGGAAAGTAATCAAGCTATTTTAATTTTGCAGTAATTGGATTACGTTACTGATTACATTTTTTTAGCAGGTAATTAGTAACTGTACTGGATTACATTTTTAAAGTAACTCTCCCAACCCTGCTTAATACTTGCAACACGTTTTCAGGCAGTACAAACATCAGCTATTAACTAGATTATTACCTGCCATTGTGGTCAGGATGCATGAACTATCATCACATGTCCTTCCTCCTTGAAACCCAGGTTGTTTCTGTCGACCTCACTTCTCCTTTGACCCCTGCTGTTTTTGCTTCCTGTTTACTGGACTTGCAGATCAGGCAGAGTCCATACCCAATAAGGAGCTTGAACTCACTGAACCCTGCTGACTACAGGGTTCGTGGGACATTCAATAACAACCACAATATCTTTCACAGTTCCTTTAACTTTACAAGGTCTTTCATAGCTCCTTTAACTCTTTAAAATAGACTCAGGATCCATTGAGGCTTAATTAGCTTGCCTTAGAGACGATGAGCTGCAGCCAATAAGATTCATTTCTGTAATGGCTGGAAAAGGTGAGGAAGGAGTTTTTATTGTTTGTTTGACTCTCAGAGGTCAAGTGCTTATTTAGGAAGTGTTTTAGGTGAAGTGGTAAGTAGATTTATGGATCTTGTTAATTAATTTGTCAACGTATGTGTACATGCTATTGTTCTGACAAGAATTTATACCAAACAGAGACTAATCATGGACTTTTCATTACACTGTACTGTATGAGGACAGTTAGTTCTCATACACTATTTCCATAACAAGACTTACAAAGTCAATTACTTGGCTGTTTTGACTGAAAATATTAAATGGGCTAAACATGCTCTGTTTTCTTATAGATAAAGAGTTTTCCATCAGTTTAATTTTATATGCGGTCTAAAGTAATGGGCTGCAGTGCAGAGGTCATTCCCTGAGGACCATCAGTAACAGCGACAGAACTGGACACCATGACTGGGAAAATGGAGGAAGCGAAGGCCGTTTATGCTGATAACATCCAAAACAGCCAGTAAACAGTTTTTTGTCCTTGAGGCCATCAGAGAAGACTGACACTTACTGTATTTCCTGTAGGGATTAATCCATTGTATCGGTTTGGAGATTTGGCTGACATTGAAACACTTCAGGAGGAGGTGTGTGCTCTCTGCCCATTTAATTCATTAACTTAAGAGTACTGCAGGGCTATAATACACTGCAAAGAGCGGCCATTCACGAGTCAGGTTAATGGAAATCATTTCTTCACAACACAGCCGCTTCATTTGGTTGTGCTGATAGCTCTTGGAAACCAACATCAAAACACATTAACCAGCAAAGTGAACGGACTGCAGGATGTTTAAATTGGTGGTGGTAGAACATTATTTTACACAATATTCCCAAATAAAACATCACAAAAGTTAAGCATTTACAGAGTTTTGTTTTTTTTTCTGGATAAAGTGCAGAGATGTTCAGTTTGTTCTTGCTCTTCATCTTCTTCATCTCCTCATCCTCCTCCTCCATTTTCTTGGGATGCAAAGATGCTACTTACAAGAGCAACAGCTGTTTTAGGCTGATATTTCCTGACTCAGTCGACTTAGATGCAAGATTTTTTTTAAAAAGCAAAATACAGTATTATGTTGCCCTCCTGAGGACAAGAACACACGCTGAAAACACAAACAGGAAATGCACTCGATCTCCATAAATGGAGAAAATGACAAAAAACAAACAAAAACCTGTCAAACCTGTAAAGCTGTCTTCATGCTGTTGAAAATCAATCAAAAGAGGTTATTTTTAAAAACACCAAAAAATCCTGTTTCAGATGGACACAGCTTGCTATGCTATGGTAAGTCTGGTGGTAAACAGCAACTTACATAAGACAAAACTTAATAAAGTTCTGTCTTATGTAAGAATCTACATTACATATGTAATGTAGATTTCTCTTCTTTTTGATTTGTTGTTGATGGATAAAATACATATGTTGTGCTTGCATTTGTAAACAAATTGCTAGCTTAAAAAAAATACCAAAAAAAAAAAAAAAAAAAANAAAAAAAAAAAAAAAAAAAAACTTCCACTATTAGACCAAGAGAGCACTGGAATGTGCTACAACTTTCAAGCAAGAATGTGGAAGCTTATAAGAAGAGGTAACATAGGAGGTGCTAACATATTAGCATGCTAACATGCTGAACATGAGATTGTACTTGTCAACTGTGAGCACTTTAATGTGCTTTTATTTAGCAAGTTAGCATGCTAAATATGACAATGCTAACTGTAATATGCAGGCATTAGCATTAAGCGCAAACCACAGATGGGTTTAATGCTGCCTTTGTGTGCTCCTCGTAATCTCCCGCTCAATAATAACTTATATTATTACTATATTAAATAAAAGTTATTTAATACTTGTAATAAATTGTCAAATGTAGAAGTATTTTGTGTAATCCTTTTGTCTTCAGATTCTGTGTGTTGCTCCTTCAAATAATAGGGTCATTTTACTGCATCGTTGCCAAATCTTGTAATTAACAAACCCAAACAAAACAGCAAAGTACAGCTGTGGTTTTCTGTTTTTAGCCAACTAGAAGAAACACATTTTAGTTATTATTTTTAAATTCTCATTAATCCTCTGTTGACTGAGCTTTAATGATGAAAAATTGCACTTGTTATTTATGCTGTAAATAGTTTAATGACACGTATTATAAATTACAGGGGCAAAGTTTAAATTAGAATATTTCCAAGCCTTGTATGTCTTGTTTTGATTAAATTCTAAACCTGTACTTGCTATTTCACGTGATGTCTCAATATGCTTAATTATTAATTTCTCCCACCAGCATTAAGCTATTCACAGATGTTAGCTCTGTGTTTTTGCTGTGAAGAGTCTCTAAAGCAAATAACATGCAGCTTTTAGAGCAAACAGCTGCTGGGGCCTCATACTGACAAACAGACAGAGATTTACAGATAAGAGCCTCTGCAGCACAAATACAAAAAAAGTATCTGTTGATTTTGCTGGATCAACATTCATGTCTACATCAACTGATCTTGATTTTGGTATTACTTTTTTTTTTTTATCATCATCATTTTGTAATAAAACTTTAAAGCTTTAATCCACCCTGCAGATGGATAAGAAATAAACATACTCATCTGTCTTTATCATTTTGAAGATAACATAACCCCTGCCTTTCCTGACCACTGCACTTCTCAGCAATTGTAATTACTAATTTATTTGTTGCAATGCAATAAAAGCATCAGGATAGCATATCATCTCTAGAGCGTATAGCATATAAAATCCCAACTTAACAACAAAGTCAGCAACATGAAAAATGATAACCAAAACTAAGCTGTAAACTACAGCTCCGCTCTGTGATCTCATGTCCAAAGGGCAGCCGAATCCAGTGGTGCAGTAATAACAGAGTGAGCTGTTATTATTGTTGAACGTGACAACAGGTCCAAACGCAGCCATGGCGGAGAATGAAGAATGGGAAAAGCCTGTGGAGAGGAGAGGGGTGAGTCACACACCAGAGTCACTTTCCAAGATTTGTTGATTCTATGTCTATTCTATGACTACAAATTAATTATGATGGATAGTGTTAATGTCATAAGAAGAAGAAGGTTCACAAAGTGCTCTGATGTCCCTGGCAGAGATTAACGGCTGTCCTGGCATTGGCAACACTCATATCTGCATTTGGTTCATCATTCCAGTACGGTTACAATGTGGCTGTGATCAATTCTCCATCACCGGTAACTTTATTGTATAATAATTGTACAATATATCAATATAGAAGCTGGCAAGTACCCATTGTCGTGTTTCTATCAGTTGGAGCCTTCTCTTTGCAGTTCATGCAGCAGTTTTATAATGAGACCTACGTGGGGCGTTACGGCAAACCAATGGAAGAGAACTTCCTGACTCTGCTCTGGTCTGTGTCTGTGTCCATGTATCCCCTCGGCGGCTTTTTTGGCTCTCTTATGGTGGCTCCTCTCGTCAACAAACTAGGGAGGTAAAACTGAATTACTGCAGAGTATAGATACAATATTCTGATATGAACAGATAAAGGACTTTAAGAACATAAAAACATAATCTGATTTTGAGCAACTCTACATTTTTCAGTCATAAAAGTCAATCTTGTCATCAACATGCCTGTCCCTACCAATGGACTCTCCTAAACAAACCAGGATTTCAAAAAAATAATAACATGAGTTGCACCCAAATCTTCAGTAATCTTTTTTATTTTTCTTTTCAAATTTTATGTCATGTTCCCAAAACCGAAGGCACAAATCTGTGACATTTCAACTGCAATATTATAAGGAGCAAGCCATAGCAATCAAAACCAGACATGATCCATTGATTACAATGGTTGATACCCCAGGAGAAGACAATTCAATAAAAGAAGTTAAATATGATCAGTATTTGTGACTGTATTAAAATAGAGAGTCTAAAATTGAGATTCTATTGTAGTGTTAAAAAAAGAAAAAAAAATGCAACAGACCAGTTACACTTTATGGCAGAGAGCAGTGATGTAGCACCTCACACCAGACAATCTCAGGTTTATACTTGGTGGTTTTTCTGACATGTTCAAAAAAATTTGGCAACCTCCTTTAAGACTGAAGAAGATTTATCACTGTCATTTATGTCACATTTAGCTCACTGTTAAAGCTTTGATCTTCTAATTTTTTCTCTTTAGTCAACATGCTTTTTACTATTTCTGTGAAAGTCAAATTTTGGTTCATTATTTAGCATGCTCAATACAGTCTGTATCATCCGCATGGCAGGAAAGGCACCCTTCTCTTTAACAACATCTTCTCCATCGTCCCTGCTGTGATGATGGGTTTGAGCGAGATGGCCAAATCCTATGAGATCATCATTGTGGCTAGGTTTATTGTGGGCATCTGTGCAGGTTAAATATTCAAGTCATACAGATTTATTAGGAACATGAGCAAGTTGTTTTAAACTACTCGTGCATCTGAATTTATCCAACCATACTGTATCTGCAGGTCTCTCATCCAACGTTGTGCCCATGTATTTGGGTGAACTCTCTCCAAAAAACCTGAGGGGAGCGATTGGCATTGTTCCGCAGCTTTTCATCACCATCGGCATCCTCGCTGCCCAGGTGTTGGGCATCAGAAACATACTGGGCAATAGTACAGGTAACAAAAAATGCCTACTGGATCCAGGAAAATGTCTGACATCCTTTAATGTAATAGTACGATTTTTATCAGGTTTTTGGCAAAGTTGCATGTTGATGAAGACTTGGGTCTTTTCTTGGCTTGTAAATATTTGGAAATATATTTCAAAATGACTTTGGAGGCTGTTTTAGGAGCTTTTGGCGGATCTGTTGGTTATAAGAAGTATTTATATTCCCTGTCTACCCAGATTGGACAATCATGCTGGGTCTGACCGGCATCCCCGCCCTGATAGAACTTCTGCTGCTGCCTTTCTTCCCAGAGAGCCCCAGGTACATGCTAATCCAGAGGGGAAATGAGAAGACTGCAAAGAAAGGTGAGAGATTAACAGAGAGAGAGAGAGAGAGAGAGAGAGAGAGAGAGAGAGAGTTAAAGAAGCTGGATGAAGAAGATAGATGCACAAATATGCGTCGTCCCCTTCAGCGCTGCAGCGTCTGCGCGGCTGGGAGGACGTGTATGGAGAAATGTCGGAGATGCGTCTGGAGGACCAGTCGGAGAAGGCCGAGGGCCGGCTCTCTGTGCTCTCCCTGCTGTCCCAGCGCTCTCTTCGCTGGCAGCTGGTCTCCATTGTCATCATGAACATGGGGCAGCAGCTGTCAGGAGTCAATGCGGTGAGACACACGTGTCCAGTTGTCCTTGTCTTTGCCGCAAATTACCGAAAGCCACACTGCCTCTGTTTGTGATGTTACACCAGATCAGAAACAATTTGTTCTATCTAGCAGAGATCAAATTTATTCTGAATACTGCAGCTGAAGTATCAAGATACAAAACAGAAAACTACCTTTGGCTTCATTCTGTCCATGTACAGTTGAAACATTGATGCGTCGCAGTGGATCGATTTGAGGTTTGAAAGCTAACTGATTTGATTGGAAAAGCTTGATTCAGTTACAATCTATAAAAATAAAATATGTTTCTTTACACTGAAACACTTGCTATTATCTGTTGTGTAAACTTTCTCTATTCAGTTACTGTTAGTTGAATCAGTTAAGATGTTATTTTTGCACTTTATATTTGTAGAGCTTCTATATATCTTGGAAGAATTCAATATTCAGTCTTAATTAAGCAAATCAAATTGAATCATATGTGTTCATTTATCTACTGAACCTTACTGTCAGACATTTCTGAGACCAGATTTTAAATCCAGACACCCTCGTTTGATTCAGTTCCCAATTCTTCTCTGTTTATATACCCATAATGCACCCCTCTCTCCCTCCTCAGATCTATTACTATGCAGATAGCATCTATGGCTCTGCTGGAGTCAAGCACAATGACATCCAATATGTCACAGTGGGAACAGGAGCCGTGAATGTCTTCATGACCATAACCGCTGTAGGTGCCCGTTAAATAATAGTTTTAAGATTTAAACCATTAAAGGCCGAGGCGAAATCTACACTTTACTTTTGGAAAGCATCACTTTGAATAGTTCTGTGATAATGGTGAGAATGTGATTCCAGGTCTTCATAGTGGAGGCCTCAGGGCGACGCCTGCTGCTCCTCATAGGCTTTGGGATCTGCTGTGGATCCTGTTTACTGCTGACTGCAGCCCTCAACTTCCAGGTACCACCTCTTCTAACATTGTAATGCGCTGCCCTCTAGTGGCCACATAAAAAAACGTTTGTGTCAGCAGAGAGGGAAAGAAACAGTTAACTTTCATGTTTAGTTGTATTTAAAGCCTCAATCTGTGATTCAGAAGTAAATAAGCTGATAAACTCTGGTACTTGGAAGCTGGTGTCATTTAATACATGAATAACACTACAGAGCAACTAAATCTTAAGTTATTTTTTGCTGATAAAAGTTTGTTTACATCAGTAATGTTTATTGACACAGCAGGAAAAAAAAACCCATATTGAGTAACAAAAACAGATGGTTTTTCTATAACCTAATTATATATGTGAATATGCATGTAATTTGTACTGTCAAAGATAGTTATGTTATTGTAAGTTAGGTTTAAGGTTAGGTAAACAAAAACTACTAAGTTAGTTAGTTGAAGGACCATACCAACCATTTTGCATGTTTGAGCCTAATATATTCAATTTTCATACAAGTTACGTTACTGACAATCATTTCCCAAAAGATAAAACCGTATTTCAGCTTTCCTGATATTTTGCAAAATGTCTTAATCTTTCAAAATCAAATATTCCAGCGATACACCCACCTTAAAAATCAATGTTTCACCTGCTAATAGTTATGCAGCCTCATGAAGTCACGGTCGCTTAAATTTTTCGATAAACACAGGTCTTCTTTTGGGACTATATTCCCCGGCGGAGACATACATTCACTCTGCACTTTTTATTGCATTTAAATGCAAAAATTACATAACTTTGAAAAAAAACCTGAATACACGGTTTGTTCGCGATGATGGATTACCTATCCCAAGAACTTTTCAAGTATCAACAAGTTGATTTTAATAGCATACCAGAATGAACTGAAATCAGTGGCGGTCTGGAAGGTAGGAAAAACATTTTTTAATTCACCGTTCCAGTAGTATGCTTTGGGAAATGATTGTCAGTAACGCTACGTGTATGAAAATTGAATATATATTAGACTCAAACATGCAAAATGGCCGGTATGGTCCTTTAAGGTAGGGACAGACTGAAATTATGACACACTTTTAAGTTAAGCAATGAAAAAAAAACACTGTGGTTAAAGGAAGTGAAATTTTATTGTCATGGTTACCTTTCAGTCACATGGTTCCTTGAGGTTTGTCCAAGTGTTTATGCTCAGTCAGGAAACTTGTTGCAGACGTTGAATCAGCAGAGATTTTAAAGTCAGAGTTTTGATGTTTGCTTATTTTACATATGAAAGTAAAGTAAAGAAGCTGGTAAATTTAAAAAAAAAATCTTTTATATTTTGCAATGCCATGATCTTTTGGAAAGAGAATACAAAAAAATTCTTGACATAAAAACAGAATGTCATAACCTGCTAATTGTTTCAGTCTTTTATAAAGAACATTCACTGGTTCCAGCCTTTCAGATATGAGTTTCTTTTCTATATCTTTGTGAAGTGAATCCAGATTTTTTTGAACCATAAGTTTTGGGCGTTTCATAGACTTAATCATTTATCAATGAATTCAAAAATAATCAGTTCATAATAAAAAATATATTGCAGCAGCAGGCAGCATGTTGGCCACAAAGCCACATGACCACAAAACCAGCACCGCATTCCAGTAACCCTGTAATCTCACCTGGATTAACATCTTCAGAATGATGTTGCAGCACTTTCAGCACCAACATGGATTTAAATCTTTACATGTTAAAGCAAAGAATAGAAAAAGCATATCTGTCATCACATGAGACTTGGCGAAACTGTTTATGAGCCATTAAGGACATCAGGTTGTGTGTTTGTTCCTGTTTGAAATAAACTTTAGCAACATAAAATGCTTCATACTAACAGCAGCTGCTGGTGTTTGTGTTGACAGGAGAGCGTGTCATGGATGCCCTACATCAGCATAGCCTGTGTCATCATCTACGTCATAGGACACGCCATAGGTCCCAGTGAGTCTGACCCACCCGATGCTTATTTACACTCACTGATGACAACAGGGCGCTCCATTAGCTGAAGTGTTGTTTGGATATGACTAGACATGTAATGATATATGCTGAAATACTCAGGCTGTCTTGTTAGAGGAACGAGTGTCTTTAGTGTGACCTGGAAGAGTGATGATGTGTCTGAAGTGCTTTGGTGGTGGTTGACCACATCTGTGCTGCAGGTCCCATTCCTTATGTGGTGACCACAGAGATGTTCAGGCAGTCGTCCAGACCTGCCGCCTTCATGGTCGCAGGATCCGTCCATTGGCTGTCCAACTTCACGGTTGGCCTACTCTTCCCCTTCCTAGAGGTTTGTTGCAGTTTGTACGAACCTTTACATAGGAGAGGGAAGGTTTGTTGTTATAGGATGTAAATGGTTACAGATGTGTTTTAAAGTGTAATCAACTGGAATTTTTTTCTGAATTACTCCAACCTAGTGCAATGTGGTAATTTGCTATGCTACAGCTACTTAGAATTGGGCTGTTGTTTACCTCCTAAAAGCTAGTTTGCTTTACCTCTAAATCACCACCGGCTGATAAATTGTTGGAAGCGAAATTATTGACTAGTACTTGGTAGTAACAGATACGTATATCAGTATCAACATAAACTGTATGTTGGCAGATGTGTAAACATATTTAAGAGGAAACTGTACAGGCTGCATTTTATGGACAATTGCCCCTCATTTGTCTTTCTTAATCAAATACAAAATGTGTTTTTTTTTTTAGTATCTTCATGTTTTATTTGTATTTGAGTTATTTATAATAATTCTACTGAACTTTATTATTCAAAATTTACTATTGTATCCACTGTTACTGTACTTATATATCCACTGTGTCCACTATATCAGCTGTAAGGTTATTGCTAAATAATTAGTTTAACTGTAAAATATCCCGTTGATGTACAAATTTGCCACAACTCTTTGTCCCTGCCAAAAACAAGTTTAATGTAATTTATGTAACAAATAAATATCGGCCAATACATTATCTGATTTTCTGCCCCTATTTGGGCTTAATAATTTTTTAAAATCTTAACACCAGCTTTCTTCTGACTCTTTAATGTCATATGTGTAATCATATAACTTATTTTTCATTACTCTAAAGCCCTAGAAGCAGCATTAGTCCCTGTATATTAGGAGAAGTTCTGTCATTGCATTTGTTTAAATGGATTTGAGGCCAGTAGTTGGATAATATTTGGAATATGTAAACATAAACACTCATATTCTTCTCATGTTTACCTCCTCTGTAAAGTTTTCATCTACAAACCAAAAAAGCAAACAGAAGGAGATCGAGTGTGATGGAAACGTTTGAGTAACTGAACCCAAAAACAAGCATTCCGTAAAAGCAAATTCTTCCTCCTCCCCTCACCTTGGATTATACTGCATTTACATCCCCAAACTGTTTATGATCTGACTAATTAACAATGTTTAATCTGAAGAACATGCTGATGGCATTTCCTTCTCCTCTCCTCTCCCTCCAGAGAGGCCTGGGCTCCTTCAGCTTTATCATCTTTTCCGTCATCTGTCTGGTCACGCTGATCTACATCTGGCTGGTGGTCCCCGAGACCAAGGACAAGACATTCCTGGAGATTTGCCAGATGTTCGCCAAGAGGAACAAAGTGGAGATCAAACTGGGAGACGGGGATCTGCCACTGAAAGAAAGCAAAGACAGTCTGGAGGATGCAGTCAAGGTCACGGCCTTCTGAAGAAAAATGAAAGCATTCAGAAAAGAGGAAGTTGTCCTCCTCTTGGTCGTCTTGGGGGAGGTAATGGACTGGACATGTTTTAGCTTGCCTTCTTTTTTTTTTTTTTTTTNTTTTTTTTTTTTTTTTACTTCAACTCGCTGCATAAACTTTTTATAGTTTGTTCTGTGCCTGCTGTGGAAGCTCAAAGAGCTTTGTGCATATTTTAGAACACTGTGAATGGATGGTTGTACAGTAACACAGAGGCAGAAGTACTCAAATCTTTGACTTAGGTAACAATACTAATACTACAAAGGAAAAATACTCAAATTAGTATAACCTCTGCAGTTCAAATTCTACTTAAGTCAAAGTATTAGAAGAAAGATATACTCAAGTATCCACAGTAAGGGTACTTGTGAACAGTCAGTGTTAAATTGTTGATCCATTAATATTTATCTGGCATGTGTTGCTGTATCACTAATGAAAATTCCTAAAGTTAGAGATAAAAGACTTCTCATCAGGCAATGTGAGCAACCTTGCATCTCCAAATCTGGAGAGTTCAGAATAAAAAATATGAAAATTCAATAATAAAACAAAAAAATCCACAAAATTGGTAAGAAGTCTTTCACCATTTATTTCTTGCTTCAGCTAAAAGATTAGGTGCTCCTCTACACAAAGACAAATGCTCCGGCCTCTGTTCCTTTCTAAAATTCTTCTGAGAATATATAAAATGCATAGTGCCGTAGAGCTAAAAGAAACCTGAGAAACAACTTTTTTTTAACCCAAACCACAACAATATTTTATTCATTAGTTTGTGTCATGTTGAATTTAAAGTCTAAATCTGCAAAGAACTGATAACTATAGCAGTAAAACAAATGTAGTGAAATGTACAGAAGCAGAAAATGGAAACACAATTACCACATAACTGTACTTAAATGCAGTACTTCAGTACTTTCCCCGCATCTTAAGCAAGTGTGAATGGCTGCCAAAGTCATAATAACAATAACTCATTTGTAGGTTTTTATTGAGTATACAAAGATATGAATATACAGTAGTATACACAGCTGAAGCTATGAAATATTATTTGCATTAAATGCTGACCTGCAAAGCCATTTTGCTATATCATATTATATGAAATACACATTCTTAACCACCATCAGCACTAATATGTTGGTTTATTACAGCATTTCAAAGCTCATAAGATCAGAGGCAGCTGAGCTCCTGGGTGCTCAGGAACATCTGTAGTCACTCTCCAGCTGCACCCCTCCAAACAGGCTGAGCTGGGTGACTCCCCAGCTTAACACATTTCCTGTCACCGTGCTGTTCCTCCCGCAGGACATCTGGTCCCGGATATCTGCTGTGGTCAGCACGTAGTCCCACATGTTGACGTCCGTCATCTTACCCACAAAGGCATCTGAATCAGAGATTCCTAAGAAGCCATCCTGGTCCTTGCCCATTATGATCACACCACCAGGGTTAATTGTGTAACCGCTTCTTATGTATTGCCGCTCACCCACCATGCCGTTGATCCACAGCTCCGCCCCTCCAGTCTGGGATGACCAGGTGATGCAATAGTTGGCCCAGTCCTGTGATTTGAAGTTGTGTGGCAGATTGATGAACTCATTGCCGATCCATAGGCCGATTTCATAACCAATAGAGATCATAAGCTCGTTGTCGTTGCCGGCACTGGAGTAGGAGATGACGGTGTGGATGCCTCCAGGCTGAGGCCGGATGTGCATGCAGGCAGTGAAGGAGTCAAGCTCCATGGAATGGCTGAGGCGGGCCAAAGCGTAACTGCCAGCATTCCTCTCTGGGAAGTTGAGCACCAGTGGAAACAGACCACGAGGTTCTGAGGAAGACAGAGAAAAGATCAAACACCGCCATCCTGCACTTCAATGATCACTGTTAGTTTTGATCTTAAATGGAATCACAGACAACCGAGCACTCACCGTTTCTAGAAGGCCTTGAACTACGCGTTCCGCCTTAAAGGAACAAGACACAAAGAGACTTTTAGATGATTCTGGAAAGCACCTGTGGATGCTGCAAACGTCAGCAAAAGCAGCAGCTTCATTTCATGTCACACCCAGCTCTCTTTAGCTTGTAAAAGTATGTGGTGATAGTTGTACCTGAATGTATTTGCTTTCCAAGAGATATTATCAGACCCTCAATCTTCAGCAGCTTAGATTCAATTTCATCCTGCCGACAAAATGCTGAAAGAAACAGCAAAATTAAATGCAATCGTGCTTTCTCATATTAATCATGCAATGTGATAATAAGCTACACACTTCCTTTCCCGAGACGTGGCAGGAAAGACGACTCCACCACACGGTCATTGAGAGGCTGAGCCATACGGTAGTCATTCCACAGAGTCTTGTTGTCAATATCCATCAGAGTACTTTCCAACTTCCTGATCTGAACAGAAAAGAAATGGCATGAAACACATCGCTGCCATCATATTACAACTGATTCTTTCACATTGAGACAGATTTGCTCCTGAAGCATGGTAGATGTCTTAATTTTGGGCAAATGTCTTTCTGTCTGCTGTACCTGGTTATGGGACAGAGTGATGGGTGTATCAAAAACAGTCCAGAGGATGCTCTCAAAGCAGGGTGGAGTGGTGAGAGATCCTTGGTATCTGAAGAAATGGTTGATGTTCTCAGGGAGCATGGCACGCACATTAATGCTGGATATGTTCATGGACTGACCTGCAAGGATCACATCAAATTTACATCAGACTCAAAGATTATGAGAGTTCAGTGTGATACAGAAACTCACCTGCATACTTGACTTTGGCCAAGTTGGAGATGAAATCGCTGTAGTAGGTGTTCTCGAAATGCCCATCCTGAAAATATACCAAAGCTAAGCCAAACTTTGCTAATGCTGAAGATTCTATTTGGGTTAAAAATCTTGAACTCAAAATGCCTCCCCAGTGAGTAAGAATTACACAAGAATCCTCTGCCTGAGTCACATTGAGCTCCTATCATGACCTCTCACAGCAGGGAGTCTCTGACTGTAATATCCTGTCCATTTTTCTCGAAACAAACAGTCATTCAATATGCTGACATGCAACTGGCAGCTCAATAGAGCTTTGATACCAGGATGACAACACAATTACCATATCATACACTCAAAAGGGCATTATGTCATTTGGCCACTGTCCATGTTCACCACAAAGGTTTTTTGTTTCATATGCTATTACTGGCACAACTGATAGTCATAGCTGAAATAGCCCTGGCTTCCTCTACCAGGTGGTCAAACAAATTAGAACATGAAAGACAAGAAGAAGAAAGGGAACGTAAGTATTTGTGGTATACATACATCATAGAAAAAGGCGAGTACTGCCAGCCCGCCCGGCTTATCTCTGGCTTCAAAGAAGCTCTTGTACTTATCAGAGTTGTAATGGACAACATGGAGCTGAAAGACAAGGTGGAAATGCAGGACAGGTCAGGTGCAATGATCTGCTTCTTAAATGGCATCTATAGCAACACTATAAAATAGGTACAATTTCAACTCACTTAACAAGCTTTGAGAGGAACTGCAAAATTCAAAACAGAACACAAGCTCAATATCAAGGCAGTCATGATGACAGAACAATACAAAGAAACAAACTGAACAATGACCTTCCAGGAAACAAAAACAGCCTTTATTGATAAAATCTGCACAAAGAAGCCTCTGAAATGAATATCAGAAGGGGTGAGGATAAGTTTTTTTTCCCTCAGGATTGTCTAAAGTACAAACCCAGTGCTGAAATCAATCACAATCTGATCACGATCATGAGCTTTAAAAAAAAGCCCTAGTCATTATTGCACTGGTGCACCTAATCGACAATAGTTATTTAGTGTATTTTCCAGCCCACCTCTGCCATGTAACGGATGCCATCTATTGTGTGCTCGGCTCCACTGGCCTCCAGCTCCCAGCCGCCCCAGTGTAGGTGCATCTGGACAGCTGTGTACCTGTCTGGGAAGCCCTTGGTGATCATCATAGTGGGTGGCAGGTCAATTTGGACTGATGGAATAAGGAGATACAGGATAATATTTATTGAATCCATTGTGATTAATGTATCTACAACAAACAAACTTTTGGAATTAGTTTGTGTACCCCTTAGGCTATTGTTTCAACTTTCCCCATAAAAAAATAAATAAATAAAGAATGGACTAATTCTCACAAATCATATTACTTTTGAGTGTTTACATAATTTTGTTTCAATACCAAAAAGAAGAAAAGTAAGCATCAATATTTAACTTCTTTTGAAATGCTCCAGTCACCTGTCCAGTGACAACCTTTCTATCTATTACATTGGAAATTAATGTAGTTTTTACAATTTTTCTGATAGGTTTGAAAAATGTTTTTTAAAAATTCTTATAGCATGTTTTTCATCAAATGAGGAGTATTTTGCACTGTAACAGGATGGACATCCTCTAAGAAAAGTGTGTCAAATCTATTAATACTGCCAACATTTATGATATATCTATATCTATCTATACATACACACACACAATGAATTTATTGAATATGGTTTCTGTAAAAATCAAAAAGGATTTTCGACTGTAATTTTTAAAATTATGATGTTATGACGTATCCACAGTTCCTCTATAAGAGGATTGATTATTATGTCATTAAGACCTGAGTTTGACCACTATGTTCTTAAAGTTGAACATGCCACTCTTCTGATAAAATGTTAATATAATGAATTATTATTATTATTATTTGAGGAAGTGAACACACTCAAAATCAATTGAATTGTAAGAATTGCTCTTATGTTGTGCTTAGCAGTTCACAAACCAGTCTCATCAGGCATTCTTTTCTTACCGGAGTGCCCGTTGTTGGACATGAGGAAATTCCCTTTCTGCGCATCGTATCCGCTGAGCTCCAGCTGCAACATGTTTGGATTGTGTCTCACGTTGCGCCGCTGGATGTCAATGGGAGACTGTTTCTGACCGCCACATGCAGGGTACTTGGTTGGCCAGTGCATCTGGTCCAAAGCGCCCTCTGTATGAACCAAAACGACAATCACAGTGCAAGAATGATACCCGCACACATCAGGTTATGTTCTCTCTATTTGTGTTTCTCTTGTGCAGAATACCTCAAAAACTGGTGTCAGGTGAAATGTGATATAAGGGTTGGAATTGCGCCAAGAACTATTGCTCTTACCTGAATTTAAAAACAAGCAGGAACATGTATGATTGTTTGTACGTTGTGTGTGTTGGTGTGGATCCGGATCTACAGCAAGGGTGGATCCTGGGATTTTTTTTTTTTTTTTTTTTTT